>CAUYRH010166484.1:0-80632 GCA_963574655.1 Perodicticus potto | reverse complement strand
AAGACATTGATACTCTACATTTGATAAGTTTCACCAGTACCCTACTAAGATGCACCGTAGGTGTGATCCCACCAATTGCCCTCCCTCCACCCATCCTCCCCCCTCCCCTCCCCACTAATGGGTTTTTAAACACAATTTTTTTTAAAAAGACGTTATATATGAATTTGAGGAAGTGGAGAACTTTTATAAATGTGTCTATCAGTGTAAGGTCCTGTGCTGTTCTTTGATTAAGGATTTTTTTACATGAAAGTAAAGCTCTCCAAGCCAAGTCACGTTGCTCAGACAATGGAGAGTTGGAGAGACCTGCCAGACATCCTCCCCACCCTCAAAGAGCTGGAGAGAAAACATGCACAAAGAAAAGAGCAAACAACACACAAGTGATTCTGAGACAGCAGCTCTAAGTCCTGATGGCCACAGAAAGGTGCAGCTGGCTTCCAGGAGCAGCGAGAATAAATGCAGATCCTTGAGGGAATGCAGATCTACGTGAGGAGGGGACAGCCCAAGGCAGGTGACAAAGGCTCAGAAGTAGGATGAGGATTTATGTGGGAAACACAGGTTGGGGTGGGGGCATGACAGGTGGGGAAGGTACACATTATTCAGTCGGAGAGAAATGTTAAATAAGGGAGACAGCTGACAGAGGTCCTTGACTGTCGTCCAGCTCCTCCCTTTATGAACATTTATCGAATGCTTTCTATATTTAAGCACTGAGCTTTCAGCCTAAACTTGACCCAAAAGGGGGGAGATAGGTGGAGCTCTACATGTATGTGAGCTAGAAGTTATCAAGGTGACCGTGGTCTTCAAGAAGATTGAATAGAATGGAAAATAAGAAGCGGGGAATGGGTGATGGGAACTTGTCAGTATGTTGTTCTGCAATAATTGTGTTTAATGATAATAACAGCCAAGACTAAGAAAAAAGAAAAGGTTAGGGACAGGGAGGGCACATTTGAACGATGTCACGAAGAAGAGAATCAATATGCCCTGCTAAGAGATTGGATCTGGGGGGCAAATTGGAAGCACAGTAGAACAGATTGAGAATCAAGAAAATGGTGGGCCAGATATAAACAATTACACGCTCATATGAACAAAAAATCACAAACAGAGTCTAGTACAGGAGCGGGGGGAGCAGGGAGGGGGTGGGAAAGGAGGAGGAGGAGAATTGGCAGACGCGGGGAGGACGTTTGGTGGGATCTCACCCAAAGAGCACAGTGCCAGTGAGTGCACGCAGCACAGCCCTTGGGTGAGGGGCTCTTTCCCACTGGAACTCTACGTTGGAAGTGAGAATAATGTAATCTAAAGATTTGTACCCTCACATTAATTTGAAATAAAAACAAAAGAAAATGGTGAGACCCATGGCAGCAAGGGTAGGCCAGGAAAAAAAAAAAAAAAAAACCCACTCATTTCGAAGGAATGTTTTAGCATTTCCCATTTGGGTCTTAGCTATAATGTGGCAGCATGTCTAGGTAAAGTTGTCTGGTAGCAAGCAGACCATTTAAAAGTAGACCACGAATGAGTTGGCAAATATAGAATCTTTGGTCTTAATATCCTCAACAACAAAATAAAGATTGTTGAACTCTCAGAGTCTATGAAGACTTGCAGTTAGAGACAGCTCGTTCGCCACACAAATTGGATTCAGTTATCACCAAAAAAGAATAAGTAACAGCAGTTGGAAAAGGTCACAAACACTGTAACAAAGAGAATAAAAGAGGAAGCAACAGGAACAAAAAATCTTGCAGCTTGAAAATCATCACCAGTTAACTGCCTTAGCAGACTGAAGAATGTTAAACCCTAATCTGGGAAAAGCAAGCAACATTTTCATTCACATCCCCGCAATCCAAAAGACTCCAGGATTGAAAGAACAGGCTAGCGAGGAAAGTTATTTTTCTGGAGAGTATGAATATAGGGTCAAAAGCAAGAGGGTTCATAGGAAGTCTATTTATGAAGCAATAGGCCCCTGGGCCCTCCCCCTGCCTCTTCCCCACAGAAGAAGCATAAAGGGCTTTTCTGTGGAGAGAATCAAGCAGAATGTCTCTAGACTAGAAGATAAGGGGAGGGACTGTGATGGCCCAGTAAACAGGGAGAACTGATCAAACACAAGATATTCAACTCAATGTAAAGAGCAAAATTCTCAGGGAAAATAATATTCCTATGAAATTCTGACCAAACTCTTTGCTAAGCGCGAGAACAGAGGAACACATTATCATGCATGCAAACATATATATGTGTGTGTGTCTGAAATATATTACCTCCCTCACATCCTTTATCAAGAAGGTCCTGAAACAAGTGCTCAGTTGAAATGAGAGAGAAAACAGGGGACAAACATACAAAACAAACAGCAATAGGAATTTTCAGGCACAAGTCACCGGGAGTTTCCTTTGATGCAGCTGGGTGGCACACTTAAAAATTAACAAATTCAGGCTGGAACAGGCCAGAAGATTCTCCAGAGAGAGCTCTTCCGGAAGATGAGAGAAAGTTTGCACGACTGAGACAGAGGATAGGAGAACCAAGATGAGAATGAAAGAAAAATTAACAAACAAAAAAGCTTTGCCAGAAACAAAAGCAATACCATAATACATCATTCATATATGGACAGTGTATCCACAATGGTAGTATGATAAGAAGCATATTTGATCTAATTTTATATTTTTATTTGTATTTATTTATTTATTTTGAGACACAGTCTCAGTATGTCTCCTTCAGTAGAGTGCTGTGGTGTCACAGCTCACAGCAACCTCACTCTTGGGCTTAAGTGATCCTCTTGTCCTAGTCCAAGTAGCTGGAACTACAGGTGACCACCAGAACACCTGGCTATTTTTTTTGTTGTAGTTGTCATTACTGTTTAAAAGGCCTGGGCCAGGTTCGAACCCGCCAGCCCTGGTGCATTTGGCTGGCATCCTAACCACTGAGCTCTGGGCACCAAGCCCTTATTTGATCTAATTTTAACCTGATGATGTCAGGAGAATGAAGGGACAAGAAATGGACACATTTTACGGGAGACTGGGTGTGAAAGGTAGTTAAATCAGTACTTTCTATAATTGTAAGACAAACAGTAATTATAAAAACTAAAAAATATTGAATTCTGATTTTGAATGCTATTTAAAGATACTGCAGTAAATACAAAATAAAAATCTAAAAAAGCTATATATTATTATCATGATGTCATGAATAGAATATAAGTAGAATACACCCCTCCCCTGAAAGATTCCAGGAGGCAGGATTGTTTTTTATACAACAAAAGGACTTTGCAAGTGTGACTTTGTAGATTGGGCTAGTGCACTCTGGGAGGCCGAAGCAGACAGATTGCTTGAGCTCAGGAGTTCAAGACCAGCCTGAGCAAGAGCAAGACCCATCACTAAAAATGGACAGGTGTTGTGGCAGGTGCCTGTAGTCCCAACTACTTGGAAGGCTGTGGCTAGAGGATCTCTTGAGTCCGAGAGTTTGAGGTTGCTGTGAGCTATGATGCAACAGCACTCTATCCAGGGTAACAAAGTCAGCCTCTGTCTCAAAAACAAACAAAAAATACCACAAAACTTTCAAATAGGCCTTATCAGGGTGAGTCCAAAGCAATCACTTGAATTCTTTAAAGTGGGAGAGAAAGACGGAAGATGATGTTAAGAGGTGGCCCCCTGAGAAAGATCCAATGTCCTGCTGCTGGCTCTGAGTTATAGGAGACTTCGTACAGAGACTGGCGCTCAGGGCGGCCCTGTGCTGACAGCCAGCAACTGTCCTACAACCACTTGGAACTGAATTCTGCCAACACTGGAGTAAACAAACACATTCGCTCCCAAGGCCTCTTAACAGGAACACAGCCCATGTTGAACTTCTGAACGAGAGAACTACAAGGTAATAAATGTGTGTCATTTTAAGCCACTAAGTTTGGGGTAATTTGTTGTTATACAACAATGGAAAATGAATACACACGAAAAATAGGAAATAGTGACAGGAGGACAGACTGATTTTTGGTAGAAAACATCGAAAATGATGTTCATGCATAACCTTAATAAAAATTAAATAAATAAATCGCAAAACTAATACAAGATAGTAGGAGCTATTAAACCCACTACCATAAATTTATAACTCAAATTTTAAAAATTTAGAATAAGGTGAAAAAGAAGTGACAAGCAGCATGAAGGGAAGACTTGTATTACTGGAAATAGTCAAAAATGGGTAGAAATCAGACTTTATTACAACCTCAGATTCGTGTTTCAGTTTTGTTTAAATTGCGATAAATACTTATAAGCATCTATGTAAGTTTTACATCTATGGCTGTTAGTTTGTGCTTTGATATTTTCAAATAAACTTTGTGAAAAATCCTGTTTCTAGAGAATGACACTCCAAGTACCTCCGAGAAATAAGACCTTGAGTTCCGGCCTTACAAGGATGAACTCACTAAAATAAAGGCAGGAAACACGTCGCCTTTGTTGTTTGTTTTTCTTTTGGTGAATTTATCCACCCCCTTAAAAGCAACTATTTTTCTTATCTAAAAGGAAAAAAAAAACTGCACAAAAAGAAAAGAAAAGGGAAAGTGAAGGATGAAAGGAGAAAAAAATATATAAAGTGGGATGGGGGAAGGGCAAGCGGAAAATCCTCGTGGTTTGGAGCTGGAGTGAGAGGAAACGGGACAGTGGACGAGGAGGCACAGCAGGGCAGCATCTGGGGTATGGATTTCAAATGGAGGACGGGGAGCATGTGACAAACCTTTCATTCAGGGCACTGACAGCCAACTAGGCACCTTCCTAGGCACTGAAGTTTCTGAAATAATAAACAGATGTCAAAACAAACATGAGAGAAAAGTGGAAAAGAAAGAACATCTGAGGACCAAATTTCAGTGGGGCCACCACAACCAGTCAAGCACAGCTAATGAATGACATCAGAAAGCACATTAGTATCTTCCTTGGTTTGGTAACCGGGAAGGGAGAGGTCGTCAGGGACACTGAATCCTTCACTCCAACTGTTCGTCCAACTGTGTGCTCGGCAGGTGTGTCTGAGGACGGACTCCACGGACAGATTACTCATTAGTGTCAGAAACTGGGAGGGGGGAGCCAAAAAAGTCACGGCTAAAAACCTCTCCGGCGCTAAAGGAAGCTGAGAGTGAGCACAGAAGCCGGAAGAATGCAGGGGCATTCTCCGTGTCCCTGTCAATTATGCCCGAACTACGCCATGACAACAAGCCCACAGAGTCCTTCTGCCCCCGCTCCAGGGTTTCACCATCTGCAAAGCCAGTGACATCGCCCCCAGAGTGGTCGCCTCCGAAGGTGAGGGCACATGGCTCGGAGACCACGCGGGAGACTCTGATGGAGGGCACGCAGCTTTGAAGAATTTGCTTTGCAATTTGAATCATAATCCTGTTTTCTAAGGTTTTTTCCCCCTAGTATTTCATGTAAAAGCAGATTAGGAGTAAAAGGCACATGTTTCTCGTGGTTCTTTTATGTAGTCTTGTAAATGTTGGGTCTTCAGAAGTTGTATTATTTTTGTCTCTGCTCTGGAGGCCTGCTGGTTCCTTAATTGATGTGGCAGCATTTGACTGGCTTTCTTCCCATCATCACATAATCATTATTTTCCATATCTCAGTTGTTGCTCCATTTCATTAACTTTTTTCAGAAAATTGCTCCCCATTTATCTATTTATAGGTTTTGAATGCATGTAGTCTTTGTCCAAAACCAGTGTGATTTCCTTTATCTTCTTGCTTTTGATCTTTAATTTTTCTTTGTTCAGAATCAATCATTTTTCCCCTCGATACTTCCTTTGATATTCCCTTTTTCTACCGCTGCCACAGTAATTGGAATTTTCTTGAATTTGAGACTTTTATTGAAAATCTTTTGCTTGCGGGTGGTCAATCTGGGAGCTTGCTGTTCATGCATCTGAAGCTCCTAATCCATGACTCCAGGCTCTCTTCTGTCCCCTTCTTCCACCAAAATCAATCCCCTAAAAGCCTTTCTGAATCTTTCCTTCTCTCCAAGTAGGTTTTCCTCCCTTCTGGAGAGTTTTTCTGTTTTCGTTTGCATATCGTTCCCCTTTAACCACAGAATCACCAAAATTGTTAACCCTGGTTCCTTTCACCACATCTCAGTTTATTTGTTGGCACTCACCTTTCACATTTTATTAACTCCTAGTACTGTTATTTGCCTGTGGATCTAAATTTTTTAGGTTGTGGGTTTCTGTGGTGAGAAGCAGCATGTAAAGATGACCTTTTATTAGCTCTGTGCACTCATGGCTTTAATGTAAGCTTGATTGTGTAGATCATTAAAACCGTTTTAGTTGATTGATTCTTATGGCATCTTTTGTCCTCAGACTTAAGCCAAGAGGAAACTGCACAGTAGTATCCAATACATATATATCTGCAGAAGGAAGGGACGGCCGGGAAGCTGCGTGTGTCACCTCGGGGGCACTGCCGCGCATCTCACCGCCGCCTCCAAGTTGTTTTCAGCGATGCACATTTGGATCCAGTGAAGCGAGGTAAGGCTGTGAATCTCCGCTTTCTCTGATTTCAAGATTTCACGAACTGTTTATGAAACCTTTTATCTAGTTAACTCAGCTGCCTGCTATTAAGATGCGTTATCTTCTTGGCTCAGAAATAAAAGTCCCAGGGTAAGGAAATAAAGAGGCCTGGTGTTCCCTGTTACTGAAGCCCTGCTTGACTGTCCCTGGCTTAAGCTTCCTGGGGCTAAATTATCTCTAACAGATCTTGTTTTAACATTGTGAAATGTAAATTCTTAGGAATGAGGAGATGCTTGCCTGAGCTCAAGAAGGCTGGGATTCTGGCAAATGGGGAATGGAAGAATGAGCAGAGCTTACTCTCGCCATCCTTACAACCAGGACGGTTTTCCCGAGGCTAAGGGCTCCCACATTCCTTCCTAGCAAGCATGGCATACTAGATCCATGTAGGTCCCCTGACTTCATTAGCAGCGTGGTTGCTGCTGGAGCTCCACTGGCCAGTGACCAAGAGTCCTTTCCTCGTTAAAGCAGCCAGAACTGAGCAACATCAATCCTTCTGGTTTTGTGTGGCTGTGTTTTCCTAGACTCGGTTCTTGCTGCCACATGGACCATAACAAATAGCTTCCCTCCATTTTCTGTACTTGATTTTCCTGGTGTTCTTCCATTAGTTCATGGGAATTTTTCCAGTGTTTACAGTGCTGCACCAATCCTCTTAGATGATGTCATTGTCACTCCTCCAAGTCCCCGTCAGTTATGCCAAAACTACTCCACAATACCCATGCTAAGCCCGAGGTTCACTAGAGCCTCACAGTCAGGGGCTCCACCTTGATGCCTGCTGGCTTTGAGGGGGACACAGTGATGGCCCCAGCAACACTGTTAGGTCCCATTGCTCCCAGTTACTGGCATGCGCCGCTTCCAGAGGCTTGGGGCACAGCTGCTATGACAGGTTGGAGGCCCCGCTGCTCCAAGCAGAGCGTGAGACCCTCAGTGGGACCAGAGCAGGCTCTGTCTTCTGGAACTCTCACTGTATTCCCGCTCATTCTGTATCCCCTGCCAAAGCCAGGAAGGGCCTCTGCTAGCCCTGGAGCTATGCTTTGTCACATGAGAATCAGGACACAGCTGCATCATCCCACAGTCTTGCAGAGATTCCAATGGAATTATTTTTCTTTGTTCATTATCTATTTTTAGTCACTGTCATAGGTTCTCCCTCCCAGAGTTCCCCCAAAGAGTAGAACCCTGTACAGGATTACAGGAAAAGGCAGAGACCGGAAGATAGACACATCACAGAATCACAATTGCCCCCTCCGTGGGGCCTCCACCCACTGTCTTTGAAACATCTTTGTGTACTTAACTCTCTTCTCATAAATTGTGTTTTCTTCCCGAGGAGCTCCTGGGTAACTTGTATAATTAGATCTTGGGCCTGACCCATGCACTTGCCACTCTCACTCACGTGCATTTAAATCCTGGCGTGACCGTGGCCTCTTGATTCATTAGTATGAAGAGACATCGGCACTTTAGTCCTTTCCGTTTTTGTTTCCCATAATCCCTTTCTTTTATACACACCTCGGCAGGTTCTAAGGAACTTTGACACCAATCGTTTTGTTAGGTGCATGGCATCTCCAGCTCTTCTAGGAACAAGGATGCCCTGCTTTGGTGCTGGCTGGAAAAATTACTCCACCTGGAAAGAAGGACAAGGGCAATCTGTTTGGTGTTATCCCACACTAATTCTATCTCACTATCCTGAGTACCCACTCCCCTTATCCCTGCCAGGCGGGCTTTTGGAGAGGGAGTTTGTACCTGCCCATGGAACTGAGGACACTTTTTGATCATTTAGTAACATCCCACAGCTCCTGGGAGCCCTCCTTGGGGCTGGGCCAATAAAAGAAAACAACTCAAGAGTGTCAGTGAGTAAGGGAGGGAGCCAGACAGTGTGTCTCTCCTACTTCCAGAGACAGACTGGGTCCATTTTATAACAAAGAGCTGCTTATGTGAGATTGTTCCTATGTTCAGTCTATTGCACTAGCCCTTTTGGTGATTTTTCCCTCCTAAGGAGCCAGAGACCTGGGATGATAGAACCAGGATGCTGGACCTTGATGTGTCTGGTCATTCTTTGGCCAAAAACACTCAAGAACCATGAGCAGACTGCAGCCCTGACAATTTCGTTAGTTTTATTGTAACTCTATGGGGGACACATCACAGGCACTAGGGTAAGTGTTTTCATCACGAAGCAGTTAAGACAGAAGTCGGCCCTTGCCCAAAGCTGCAGGCTAAGTGAGCAACGCAATCTGAACTGGGCTCAGCCGTGCGTTGCCTCTGACTCCCTGCACTAATCCTCAGAATCTCCGAGTCATCTCAGTGATGGAGTTTGGCTAAGGATCTTCTATGTTTAATTGTAAGCATAATTTATTAAAGAGTTTGGAATGCAAAATTTGGCAAATATAAAATTTATTTTATAACTAAAAATCTGGCAAGAATTCACTAATAACTATATAATCATGTTATGGTTTAAGCTAGCATGAAGCAAAAATAAATAAATAAATAAACAAACAAACAAACAAACAAGTAAACCTTGGTTAATTTAAATCCCACATAAGATTTTTCTCCAGAGGAAGGGGACTGTTTGCAGGTGTAAGAGAATTCAGTTCATCAAGCACAACTCAAGTCCCCTCTTTGCCCGGCTCTGTGTTGAGGTGTGAGCAGGGATTACAGAGATGATGACAAAGTGGACCTTCATATCAAAAGGCTCACAGTCTGCTGGGAAAAATAAACCTCAGGCACAAATAACTATGAGATAGGGTGAATGTGGTAAGGGACATATAAAAAGCCATGGTAATCCAGGGGAGTAAGAAATACTGGCCATATAAGCATCCTTTAAAATGTAAATAACTTGCCTTTGCTAAGGTATGGGGGAAAAGGAACAAATTCACTTAATAAATCAGATATACAGGAAATATACCAATGGCCAACCACCGGGACTGGACCTGAGATGTGCCCACACAAGCCACCCAGGGCCCAGAAGAGCGGTCACTCTTCCAGATGTCAACACAGATGGAGGCTGGGTTCTCCCTCGATATGACTGTGCTGAAGGGATTGTATTTCACTGTTCTTAATGGGGGGCGGGCAGAATTTAGAATCTTTGGTATTGACTCCCGGAAATCAGGCCACCGAGCTGCTGCGTGGGTGGCCTGACTCAGCCAGGTCCCTTCTGTCACAATTGATGTTTTCTCATTTCATTAGGGGGTATTAGATTTCCACTGGGCAGATTTCCATTTCGACAAGGTGCATACAGCCCGCTAATGATGATTGCAAATGAGAAAGCTGTGTGCATCCATACAAATGGAGATTACACCTTCATCCTTGGAATATAGTTGTGATTACATTAAAGACACATTACAAGTCTGTCTCCTCTCATTTCATTCATTGTGTGTGCGAGCCGTGTTGGATCCCTTTATCTCCTATTAAATTGCTAGCATTTCCTTTGGACTCAGATACGCCTTCTCTAGCACAAAACAGCAGCACACCCAACAGTTACAATGAGGAAGTGAAAGGGGAAAAAAACACATCCAGTTAGGCAAGTTTGCAAGTGGCCTAATAAGCACCAACATGATTGTCACAATTATAAAATGTGAATTAGGGACACTATGCCCAGAACTTGCCTTCGATTTTCCTTTAAGAAGCCCAAGCCTGACTGGTTTATGCTGCTGAATCCCATATCCACTGTCTCTTTCCTCTGCAGTGGCCAGGCATCTCCATACCTCCACTTCATGTCTAGAGATGTGATGTTGTTGACCACCAGCATTCGGGGCTTCCAGGAGCTACATAGATTTGTGTCAAATAAAGTCTAGAGGGAACCACCCTCTTAAGATCACTGAAGTCCTTTTCTGGGAATCCTAACCCATTGTACTTTTCTATCTGCTTATTTTTAAATATTGAGCATTGAGCATTTTCTTTTTTCTGAACATTACCCATGCTTTCCATCTATGCCTATTGTTACAACTCCCTAGTAGTTAGAGCTGTTCTCATTGCCCTCATTTTATAGGAGAGAAATAAAAACGCACGTGTGTTTTTAAAGGCAGAAGGAAATGGCAATGTCATATGGCTGCTTAGTGGTAGAACTGGAGTCCAGCTTGCCTCCTGCCTAGTTCTGTCCTCTCTGCCCTGATTCTTTAAGTGTCACGGGCATTGACCTCATACCAGGCATCGTGCTGGGTAATGGAAATACCCAGGTGGGCATGAGATCTCACTGTGTATATGGCTCTGCTATCATATGGCAAGACAGTGACATGGAAATTGGGGAATCTGTCCAGGCTCTGCCTCTGACAACCACGATCACCTTGAGCAAGTCCTTTCATATACCTGGCAATAATAACCAAGCCTCTGCCTGTCTCTGGGTGGTTATGAGATTCAAGGAAACACATAGATGGAGCTTGGGAAGTAAGAACCACCCTAAAGGTATCTGTAGTGCCAATGGGGATACACATAACTGTCAGAAATCCAACTCGGTGAACACAGAACACACGTGGCTTAGAACAGAGTCCACCAACACATACAGCTCGAGGTGTGGATTTGTTCCACGTTCAAGCTCGCAACTGAAACAGGTGTCCAGCGGAAACATCCAGGGCAAGTGGACTACGCACTCATATGGTCAATGGGGCGCTAGAGCTCCCAGATTCAGGAGCTTGTTCTCTGTCCTATCAATGTGCTTTCTTCCCAAGGCCCCAACCTGTCACCTTGGCCAGGGACAAGCTCAGCCCCTTTCTGACTTCCTCTGCCCTCCCTCCCGGCCTGCCGGGCAGTTTGCAGGGACTCAGCTCCTCCTCAAGCTTTCTGTGTCAGCCCTTTCTGAGAAGAGGACGCCCATGTGGGCGGGTAGAAGCTCAGTGTCCAGGCACCTTGCTATTTTCCTTCATAATGGCAATCATTCCTATAAAATAAGTATCTGCTCCATGGTCCAAATCAAATCTTATATGCTTTCAAAGTGCTTTATTTTTTTCAGCTTATTCACAGTCCGTTTGCAAAGCCATAGATATTTTGTGATTTCTATTTTCTGCCCAACCATAACTTGCGTTGCTTAGCTTCACCGCACCCTCTGTAGTACCAAGGAGACTAGTTTCTAGTCTGCTGACCACACTGGATCCAAAACACATGGGCGCTGGACTGAGGGTCACAGCAGCATCCTGCCTGCCTGTGAGAGACCCACCAGAAGCCCCAGGGAGTGAAAAAAAAATACAATTAAATTTGAGTCCTCTGCCTATCTTGTGAGATTATCATAAATTGTCATTGGTTAGTTACTAGGAAAGAGGATCTAAAATATTTAAAGTAATTGAATTTTTTTTCCCTGTGTAAACAACTTTAGAGATAAGCTAAGGGTTAGCATATTATCCTTACGTTTCCCCTCCCATACTCCAGGGAGAGGAGGGAGGGCTGTTTGGGAAGATGCAGTTATTATCTTTCCCAGCCGAAATGCTTAATTACACTCAGGTCTTGAATCTCCAACTTAGCATATTTGGCCCATTCACTACTCAATAAATATTAATTGGTGGAGATGGGTTATAATTTAGCATGTGGATAATATATAATTTACCTGTAGCCTATAATTATCTTAAATGTTGTAATAAAGAAATTGATTGGAGTGAAAAGAAAATAACTTATTTAACTTTAAAAATGTTGTTATGATCTAATTCTTCATAAAATCACCCACCTTCAGACGGCATCTCATTTAGACTGGCAAAGCACCATATGCCATCGCCCAACTCTGGGAAGACAAAATTGCAGTTGGTACCGAATGTTGATTTATGCATGCTTTCATGTTCTCTCCTGTATTAGAAATATTTTGTGATATCTTCCCAGCTCAAAATGGCCACTTTCCATGAAAACAGTCTCCTCCGTATACAAAAACCAGCACCCAAGAGCCCACATTTGTGGTTTTTCCTTGTTTCACTGTTTTTTGACCTTGTCATCTTGACTATAAATGATCAGACTGGGAGCTCAATACTTTTTCATTATTATGTTTTAAAAATTATTTATTATTCCTATTTCCCAATGGGGATATGCAGTTAATCTACACCAGGGGCCATAGGGGCAGGGGAATGAGCAGAGTTAGTCAGCTCTTAAGGGCGTTATCTTGGCAGAAATTGAACCCATCTGATGCTCTCTTCTAGGAAAATGGAATTTGGATTCAGATTTAGCTAGAGCATTCTCTGTGCATGGCTGGAACTGGGAGGTTACACTTTGGAAAGTTTTTAAACATCCATCATCTTCCCAATGTATACCTAGAGCAACAGCAGAAGCTAGTCTCACAGAGAGGAAGAACGAAGAAGAGAAAGTGAGCAGAGAGGCAGAAACCAAGGACAGGGTAGGAATCCCCCCTGCAAGGTTTCTATTCCTTCCTTTCATGGCCTTCTTAAGGCTCAAGCTGCTTTGTGCCCAGTGAGGTAGACCAGCATACCAACAATAAATCCCCCTTCTTTCCACTCACCTCTATTTTTCTTAATTTAGTTTTACCTAGTTTCTATTTCTTGCATCCAAAAAAAATCTCCTTCACCCTTGAGAAACTTTTGCTCATTCAGATAAAGGCTACTAAATTCCTCAGCCCCTCCTGATAATTTCCCCTAGGAGACTCGGCAGTCTTTGCCCCTTGCCTGCTCTCTAAACTCCACTTTTCAATGAAGAAGAATTGAATTTTATGTCTAATGTTGAGAGCCCTTATTTGGGAAGATGAGAACAAAATATGGTCTTCATTCTCCAGGAGCCAAATTCTGCTCCAGCCAAATAAGACAGCAGGGTTAACTGAGTGACAGCTGCCTCAGGACACATAGACCCCAATTTGTTGGTGGGAGGAGCATTAATGGTACAATCAAAGGGGAAAGAGACTGTCTCCCCTCAAGCTCAGTCACTTGCAAGCGTACACCTGCTGAGACTTCAGCATACACGTGAGCACACAGGTGCATGGAGGAAAAGAAGGAGAAACTCAGAGGCCAACACACTGCTCTCTCTGTGACATCCTTATTTTCTAAGTCTCTAGAGTCTTTCACAAGCCTCAGGAAACATTCAGCCCAACCAGCCCTCCCAGGGAGCTTGTAATCAGAATTGCCTTTCAGATCTATCTTTCAGGGCTCCTTGCTTTGCAGGTCTATTATTGTTTCATGAAACTTTAAAACTTTCCACCCTTCCTTCATTGTAGTCAACTTTAAATAAATTCAGAGTGTCACTTGTTAAAATAAATGACATTTAAACAACCTCAGCATGGTAACTCATTCCTCATTATCATAGAGAGCTTTTCTGAAAGGTCTATAGTACATTATCTCTACGAAATGGATTTTACCTTCAATATTAACCTCATTGCTCAGCGAGGACAGGTGCTAAGCACTCTGGTGAGAGGTGGTGTAGAAATGCATAGGTAGATTGATAGAACCGAGCAAAGGAAGATGAACTAAAACAAAAGCAGGGAAAAGGTTTAGGTTAAATATTAGGTAGCAAATCTGAGCTGCAAAAGAGCTGTAATAATAGAGCCAGCTTCCCTGGGAGACTGAAGAACATTTCTATTATTTTAGCTGCTCAAAGCCCACTGCGTTTGTGACTCTGGCAAAAGAGAAGCCCCCTGCAGGGTGGGGCTGCTAACTACAGTGCACTTCCGCCAAGCCCTGAGTTCCTGCTCATTTTAGAATTTGAGAAACTGAGGCCCAAACCATTCATTGCCTGACTTCAGGATCCACGGTGAGTAAGTCACATGCCCAGTTGGAGCTGAGGGCAGCAAACACATTGCCTGGAGTCTTCCCCGGGAAACACAGAAGCCTCGCAGTTCTTCTGCTCATCCTCTCTGCCTCCCCAGCCATTTCTTTCTTTCCTTCCTCCTTTGGAGTAAACCAATTACCTGTGCTTTTACCTGCCAATGTATTTTCTCTGCCTGCATATTCCCAGATCATATGCATCCAGTAAAAAAGAAATTCTCTTCTTAATAACCCAAAGAACCTAAGAGGCCCTTTTCCATAGAAGGTTGTAAAACCATGGCCTAGGATGAGGCCACTGCATTGCCACATCCACATCTCATCTTGCCGGGAAGACGGCAATCATCCAGATGATCAGACACAACTTCTCCGGAATCCAGATGTCAGTCCATAAGCCCTGGGTGTCACGTGCTCTGAGCTTGGTGACTCTGCTAAATAAGTCTTCAAAGCACCTGCGCTATGTGCCCCACCCAAATGTGAGCTGTCTAAGCAGAGGACTAAAAAAGGACTTAGTCTTTGATTTATTTACGGACTTGGAGTAGATGGGGAAGGAGGCAAGATTTACATGCATGAGGCAAAGTAAGACCACGTGACAGTGCTCATGGGCTATTTAATCTGCAGCAGAAATGAAATAAAGGAGTCAGTGTGGGCTTGGGACAGAAGGCAGTAGGAAAGAGCATTGGATATGAATAGGTATCACTTTTATAACATAAAAAACACACTTATATTTTTAAGAGAGAGTAAGAACAGAGGAGTGAGAGTGCAGGGATGAGAATGATGATCTTGGCTTGTGCCCCATCATGTGGCCTTGTTGTTCTTTCTCCCTGGGGTCCTTCATCAGCTCAGCGGTGCAGTCTGGATTCCCTCTGAGAAGTGGGTGGGCCCCCCAGCAGCCCCGCTCTTTCTGGGTCTTGACAGACAAGTGAGTTTCCTGAACGTTGCCATCTGCTGCCTCAAAACTTCCCTGGGGCCATGGGAACTTGTGTGTCCTACACATCTCTCCCAGATTAAAAACATTTTCATAAGGTCCCAAAACTGTCTGAAGTTTATCTTTAGAACTCATACCAGTGTTTAAAATAACTATTTACTGGCAATAATGAAAATATTTGAGGTGCTCTTACAAAGTTCTACTTGTGAAATATCAATAAAATAATTGCCTAATTTCAAACCGTGTACTGTTCTAATTAATTCTGCATGAGACATTTTTCCAGCTTCAAAGATTGCTTTACTTGTATTGCATAACAAAATAATGGTATAATTAGGAATAAATTTGTCACTTTTATAAGTAATTCTTTTTTATTATGTGTTTGGAAGCAAAGCACAAGCATGATTAAAGCCCCCTTTAAAAGGTTTTATTAATTATTATGATTATTATGGATAATAAGCATCCATGAGCTGCAGAAAGCACCCCGGGCAAGATGTGCAAAGTCACAAAACACAGAGGGACAGGATGGATCCCAGCTCCGGCCTCTTTCTTCTCTGCAGTGCCAAAACCACTGCTTCTCCTATGGCTTGTGTAAGGCAGGGGAGTTGGGCAACAGGGGTTATTCCATGTTCCTTCTCTTCCTATCCTGGCTCAGGCACCTTCCCAGCAGGACAATTGAATAAGCAGACTTATTTGTCTTTAGCACCCTCCTTCCCTACTCACCTCCCCACTGCCACCTGAGTCTTGTCAAAGTTCAACTCATCCTTAAAGGTCAGCTCTGAAAATCCACTGCCAGGAGCCCTCTCTGGCCACCACCTGGACCAGGCCCCTCCCTTCAGGTCCCCTTCTGCCCTGCTTACTGGACAAAGAGCTCCTTGAGAGCGAGGCCCATGTCTTGTAGTTGCTTTTGTTTCTCTGATGTGCCCAACAGAGCAAATGGCAGAAGGCATTCAAGGACATTTACGGAATAGACGGGTCAACTGATGAACAGCATATTCTCATTTCACCACTGACTAATCCACTGGACTGGACCCCACTAGTGGACATGGGCTTTGGGAGCCCTGTGTCCTGCCAGCTGTCCTGGAAGGAACTGGAGTAGCTCCTGCCTAGAAGTCTGTCCTTCCATAATATCCAGATGATCCTGTTGGTTAGTCTATGTTTTAAACTAAAATATACTTCACTAGAATTTTCTCCTCATTGACTTATTGTGATGCCATAGATTCATAAGTCACCATAGTTGCAAAGTGCCTCTAAGGCCACTTTATTCAAGACTCTGATTTTTGCGTATAAGAAAAGACAAGACTCAGCAGATAACAGTGGAGCCCACTCAATGTCACACTGAGATGGGTCATCTGGGACCAGGCTTTCTGACTTCCAGACAGTAGCTCTTTATTGTGAATCCCCAGCTCATCCCCTTCTCATGGACAACGAGGGCACTGCACCCTTTTCTCTGGACAAGGAGAGAGTGAGGAGGCACCTTTCTGGAGGGGAAGCAGCCCTATGGCAGGACTTCCTCTGCTCTGTCTTTGTCTTCTGGGCTGTACCTTGTGTTCACAGGAATTGCACAGCCATTCCTGCGACCATCAGTTCCCTTCATTTCCCAAGATCTTTCTTCTGCCTCTGTCTCTTGCCACCCAAGCACACTGCCCTCATGCTCACCCATTGCTCCGCTAAAATTCGGTCATATCTTCTGGTAATGACTACTGGCATTGCACTCATGATGACATCTCACTCATGATGTCATTCTACTCATTATGTCATCCCACTAATGATGCCATTCCACTCATGATCTCATCCCACCAATGATATCACTCCATTCATGATGCCATCCCAATCATGACAGCATCTCACTCATGATGCCATCATACTCAAGATGCCATCCCACCAATGATAACCTCCCACTAATGATGTGATTTCACTAATAATATCATTCCATTCATGATGCCATCCCACTCATGATGACTTCCCACACATAATGTCATCCCACCAATGATATTCTCCCACTCATGATGCCATCCTAGTCATGATTCCATCCCACCAATGATATCATGCCACTAATGATGTCATCCCACTCATGATGGCATCACCAATAATATCCCACTCATGATGCCGTCCCACCAATGATATCATTCCACTAATGATGAGCCACATAGAAGTGTTATAAAAGTGAACATAAAACAGAAGCCATATACCTTACTTCCTAGTTTCCTAAACTCAGCCTGCCTGACTTCCTTTAATCTAGCCCTGATTCCTACAAGTGTCTGTCCAGATACAGCACAGAAGAAGAGCTCAGGTCAGGCTGTGTGAAGAGAACCTTACCTTTTCTGGTAAAAAAAAAACAACACAAAATTGGAGAGTTTGTTCTTTCCCACAACTCCAAGAACCACACCAAACAGCAGCATGGTAACTCTGGCTGCCAGTCCATGACTCCCCCTCCCATGGTAGCTGGGGAAAGTGCTGGAAGAGCAGCTGGAAGAGGATGGTTGTCTGCATCCTACCTAGTCATCCCCAGGAGTCCCATGGAAGGCCACCATGAATGTTAGCAGTAAGTAGGATTGATGTGGCTGATGTGGTCTCTGATACCCTCACGGACTCCCTAGGCCAGGCAGAACAGAGCTAGGTCAGTCCATGCATGAGGAGAAACAGAAGAGAGCAGTCAGCTGAGGCAGCCAGCCACAGGACTTGACCTCAGTACAGACAGAGTGAGCATAGCAAACCCTGGCTCTGAGCAACATAGCCTCAAGGAGGATTTGGGAAAGTCTCTTGCAAGCATCATTCCCAAGAAGAAGGAGAACACAGCAGGAACAACCACAGAGGGCAATGCTAAGGCTTGACCTCCAGGAAATCATGGTCCACCATCTGCCATCCTTCCCATTTCTAATTTCTTTTCTGCTACCACCTTCACTTTTAAGGTTTCCACATGCATATACATGGTTATGTTTTGAGAATGTCTGACCAAAGCCACCTTCAGTGTCTCCCCAGCACATGGATGTAGCCGCTGCCTGGGACCCTCCCTGCCTAGAGCAGGCAGCAACAACTCCAGCTCCTTGTCAAGACAGCTGGTCAGGGTCTGAGAACATTTGTCAGAGCTTAGAGGTTGTCTTCTTTTAGCATATCAGAGGGACAATGTTCCCTAACAGAATTTACACTGTCATTCTTCTCTGACCTTCCCCATTTCAAAAGAGTGTGTATCACTGAAAAAGTCATCTCAAACTTTTCATTTCCAACATAAGCCCTGCACTGAATTTCTGATTGATTTTGAGGAATGAACAGAAAGTTGGAAGGCTAAGTGTCCTTATCTTGTTCTAGGAATACAATCCCACGATCTCCAATTTCCAAACATAATTCAAGACCTACCACCCAGTGCAACTTGCCTGGTTCTTCTAGTACAGTCTGATTGCACCCTTCTAAGCCCTCTTGATATTTATTACATGAATCTATTTAGTCATTCGTTGTCTGCTTTATTTATTCTTGTGAGGTCATATCTGGACTAGACTGAGCTCCTCAAGAAGTCAAGATTGTCACAGGGTCAGGGAGCTGAGAACTCCTAAGCATTCATCATTCATTTATTCCTTAAGCATGTCTTGAGTGCCCACTCTATGCCATGACTTATTCTAAGCACTAGACTTACAGAGGTGGAAAATATGAGCTCTCTGACTTTGCGAGCTCCCAGCCTGGTTGGAGAATCAGCCTCCAGGGTGAGGAAGGATCACAGGGAGCTTGCTATAAACATGCCTCAAAGGTGCTGGCAGAACAAGTTCTCTGAAAACACCAAGGAGAGAAGGGTATACTCCGAGGGGAAGGCATGGGATTGTGCACCAAAGCTACTCGATAAATATTTGTTGATTAATTAGGAGAGCAGTATACTTCTTTAGGGATTACAGGAACAAAATGTCCTCATTAGCCGACGATGAGAAAAACGTTCTTCTTATAGTTGGGAAGCTCAGGGGAGTTGGCAAGTGAT
Source organism: Perodicticus potto (assembly GCA_963574655.1). Lineage (NCBI taxonomy): Eukaryota > Metazoa > Chordata > Mammalia > Primates > Lorisidae > Perodicticus > Perodicticus potto. Next base: position 61,584 of record CAUYRH010166484.1, on the reverse strand, counting down.
AATCTGTGCAGTAATGATAACAAAGGGAGGAAATGCTGGCAGAAGCACGAGGCCCAGAAACATCTCAAGCATCAGATAAACATGTTATGTTTCTGGGCCTGTAGTGCCTGGTCCTGCCTGGGAGACGATAACTTGCTTGTCTCTCTCTCCAGTCTGGGGACATGTTTTTGCCCAGGGAGAGCCACATGCCACTATTCCAACATCAGTGACCTCCGTGGTCTCAGACCGGCAGCTGCCAGGCCGACAGCAGTGTGGATCTCTCTTCAAGACTCCTGCCTGACCTGGGCTTTCCCTGCAGTTTACTTATTCTGTAGCATGTGCCAGCTCAGCAAATTAAGGAGGCACCAATTTTCCATGTTCATTTTAGTTCTCCCTTAACTCTCATAAGTTGCATCTTGTAGTGATCTTGCCCTTACAATTTATAAGGGAAGCAGCTGTGGTTTTTCATCCTTTGAACTCTCAAGCCAAATGGCTTAACACTGACTACTACTTACCCTTTCTCCTGGACCCGCTGACCAGCAATGTGCTGATTAGTACCAAGCACCTCCTGCAAGGCTGGCAATGTTTTTATTCTTACAGCCCGCTTCGCACCATCAGGGGGCTTGTATGTCCTCAGTCTGCCAATAAATCAATGTCTAGGTGAAAGAAAACACGGACTACTAAGCAAATGAAACTGCTCTGCCTGGGAGGGAGAGCTCTAACCACAGATGGGACGTGAAGAGCAAGTACATCCTTTCCTAGATGACGTGTTACTTTTTTACCTGGTCAACTTCACAATTTTTCTGATGCCCACTCTTTTTTTCCTGCATTGGCAACAGTAACTTAGGCTTTGCTGCTGTCCGTATTAAACACAAAAGACAGAAGTAGGTCTTGCCAAGCAAGCAATCAATCAGAAGGAAAGTCTCGTGTTTCTAATCCTAATTTTGCCCAAAAACAACGCTAAAAGAAAACTTTATATCAAACCTTATTTTATAAACACAATTAATTTCTAAAATGATCAATGGCCTATCTCTGCCGATAGGAAGAAATTCAAAAGCTTGACATTTAAAGATAAAGATGAGCTTATCTAGTGGCAACAATCCTCCAATCTTTGGGAGTTCAGAGCTCAAGAACAATGTATCCAGCACTTCAAAGTGTATATTTGGATTGAATATGGGAACTCTTCATAAACGTAGTATTTCATTGCAATATTTTGCCACTCTGAAGTGTGCCCTCTGGAAATCTGAGTAACTCATGCAAATGTGTCTCTTAGGGTTTTGACTCTTGTCTGAAGATCCCATCTAGGTTGGAAAACCAATGGGAGAGAGATTGATTCAATGAACTTAGAATATCAGAAAATGACAAAGCTAAAGCAAATTAAGCTACATACAGAACTTTTATTTCACCTGTAGTCTTTGTTGGGTTTGACATTTTCTTGAATAGAAATTTGGGTCATTGGCTAAAATACTGAACTTAAGAAGAAAGCCAACTACAAACTAGAGTGTTGGAAACATTGAGAAAACAGTTCCCTGAAAGGGGGAAATAAAAATGGGAATTAAGAGAAAGAGAGCAAATCATATAATCTCAGCTCCACAAAATGAAGTCTGGTTTGCTTCTCTGTTTTGTGTGTCTTCTAGGTCTTCTAGTTATGATACAAACTAATGGGCATCCCAAGAGCTGGGAGCTGGTGTTCTGCCAGGGAGCTCAGAGACATAGTCACACTCCATCAGAGTTACGGAGCTGACCTGGGTACTTGTGCAGGAAGCAGGCAAGCCAACCTCCAAATACCTCTGGGCAGGCAGGACAACCTCCAAATTCTTCTGGCTGAGAATGACAATTGCAGAAGGGTTTGGTATGAAGAGGAAGGATCACACCATCTGTGTTTAGCAAGTGAGTAAGATTGGAGAAATTTGTTTCATACTGACTTTGAAAAGAAGCATTGTGAGAGGTTTGTATTTACCTATGCCCAATGGTGGACCTACGTATTGAAAGAAAATGCCAGAATCTTGGTTTTAAATGGCCCCACTCAATGTAGATCAATGGCAGGAGGTTTACAGACAACCTTTCCCCAGCTTTGCCTAAAGCCAGTGCTGTTGAAATGTGTTTCCTTTTCTTCACACTCTGTTCCACCCCATGACTGCCTCCATGCTCAGGTGAGCGCTCCACAGTCTGAATGGAGGCGACAATTGATTACAACATCCTGTAATGCAGTCACAGCTGTGACATCATGAAGCCAGCACAATTCTGCTGCAAACAGGCTTAGCCTTGGCACAGGATGGTATAGATGGGGCAATCTCATTGCTGTTGGACTGTAATGAGTTCTGGGAGAAAAACTTAAACTCTGGAATTTTTTTTTTAACGTGGAAGTTTAAAAATATGTAACCAACTCTATCTTGACATTGTTAGGCCAAAGCATATGACTTCACTTCATGGTAATTGCCCACCTGTCAATAGACTGAGGACAATTAGGCTCAGACATGCCACAGCTAAGAGTCCAGAACAGAGATTTTGGACAGCAGTTGTGTAGGCATCCTGATTCCATCGATAATTATCACTGTTACAGAGCAGAGGTCCTCAATGGAGGTGATTTTGCTTCCCACCTACAGGGTATTCGACGATATTCAGAGATATTTGATTGCCACTATTGAGACTTTGCTCCTGACATCCAATAGGCAAGCTCCTGCAGTTGAATAACCCACAGTGCACAAAGCACCCTCCGCTACCCAGATTATCCAGCACAAAATGTTGATAGTGTCAAAACAGAGAAACCCTGACCTGGAGTCACTAGAATCTTGCAGCTTTGAGAAGATTTTCTAGATAGAGCTGGGAAGCATGATAGTCACGTGCCACGACTTAACTAAAAAGGGACAGGTTTTCACACTTTTCTCAGTCCTCCCCTCACTGACACACCACCCGTGGGATGAAGCTCCTGGTTTCACCTGTAATATATACTGCTCAGCATGTTTATTCCAGGTACCCTCAATTTCCCATAATATTCATAATGGGGCAGGAGGGTCACTTGTATAGGAAAATATAGATCAGGATTCCCCTTTAAATTTTAAAGTTAACTACTTTGAACCCGGCATACAGTTCAGCACTGGGCCCCTCTCTGAGGCCTTCAGGTAAATTATGGACAGGTTCTAGCAGTGATACCTTCTCTGGCCTCCTTATGAGTGTGGACCTCTTACCTTTAGTGTTAAATATGCTTTGCCCATGAAGTTCTTTCTCTGGACTTAGCACAAATTGTGCGTCCTTTGTGTTCTAAAGGTTCCATGTCTATGTGTTTCACTTCCCAGGTCTACAAGCAAGCCTTTTCTAGCTCCCACTTTCCATTTCTCTCCTTTTCCTGAGCAACACAGCCCTGACTATGGCATCTTCCCCACATCCCCATCTTGGGTTAGCTGGGTTTTGACTATCTAAACCTTATCTCAGCAACAAATGGTCACTAAGAACATTAGATATAGCAAAAGAAAAGTAAGACATCGCCTTGTCTTGTTGTTGTTGTTGCTATTATCATTCCTATTATTATCATTATGACTAATAGCTTTGGAGCTTCCTATGGGCCCAAATACTTACTGTGCTAAGTATTTTATACGCACCCTCTCAATTTTGCAAGGATCACGCTATTCTTCTCATTTTACAGATGAGCAAATTGCGTTCAGGTAATTTAAATAATTGCTCAAGATCACCAGCTCTTAAATTTCAGAACTTTCTTTCAAATTTAGACCTGTATGAATCCAACAATCCACGCTCCTAACGAGTCTGGTTCCCAGCCTCCCTCAAGGTGTCTCATCTAATACAGAGACATGTGTGTTCATTCAGGGGAGCGAAACCTCCACGAGCCAAGTCAAGCTAATGAGGTTTTTGGTGACTCAGCATCGGCCAGCTCTAGGCGGACATTCCACTGATAACTGTAATGCACCTTATCCAGCCTGGAGGACCCTGTGAACACGTGGCTCAGTGCTGCATGCACAGCCTTATGAATAGTAATGAAATCCAATCAGGAGCAGAGGCCTTAGATTTTAATTGAGCTATCCTTTAAAGGACTGCTTTTCTCAGTGTCAAGGTCATGTGCTCCTAGCTGAGGCAGTTTTTCTATGAGTGTAGCAGAGATAATAGGCATTGGAGACACATTGGGGACAAGTGGCATACGCATGAAAGGAGGAAATATACGAAGCAGTCACTGAAGTATACACTGTAGACCTTCCCATTGATAATTGGTTTAAATTATTAAAGCACATAAGAGGTTATTAACTAGAAGGAGTATAAATTACTTTTTTTTTTTTTTTTTTTTGCTGAGCATGACTTTTCAAAGTCTCCCAAACTTCCACATTAAAATTAAAAAAGCTTTAAATTTAGAGTCATTAGAAGAAAAAATCTTTTAAAAATTATCTCCACAGTAGATAGATGAGGAGTGAGCAGATGCTTCATGAATTTGAGATCATGTTACCTGCCATGAAGTATAAAATGTGGAATGGTATTGAAATAATGCTCATCGTGCTCAGTGGGTGGCTGGTATTGGCCAAATCCAAAGAGTCAGGGGTCTGGGGCCCTGGGAGAGAAAGAACCTCTAGGGATTTGGGATAGGCAGTTGAGAACAGACCCCCAGAAATACTGGAAAACTCAGCAATGAACTGCTCTGGGAGCACAGTTGTGTCAGGGTGGAAGGATGCATTTTCAGCAAACACCACCGGGACAGACCATCCCCTCCACCAAGTGCAGGAGTAGCAAGCTCAGGGGATTTGAGGAAGTGGCCAGGCCAGAGGAAAATGAGTGACATGCATCTTTCTTCTCCTGCTCAAGATGCTGATTTTCATCGCTGTTCTCCAGGCCCTCCTGACTTTCTTGCAAATAGGTCTGAAAAGTCTGTTCTTATCTGACGCTGTTCCAATCTTCTGGGGCTCTGAATTAGCATTTTTAGGATGTACTGTTCTGGCAAGAGACCCTATATCTAGTAAGGCCAATTATCTCCCTAGATTTCTAGTTCTATCTTTATTCATTAACTCCCATTTCCTCTCTCTGAAATGAGCTCATTTGGGCTCCTTGCCTTTTCTTTGAATGACGTTTCCTCCTTGTGGCCTAAATCCAGGATCTTTTTCGCTCAGTCTCCTGCTAGGCCTTTTCCTTTGCCCCGTGGTTTCCTCACCTCCACCTTTTATTCTTACTTATTGGTGCTCTCACTTCCCCCTTTCAAGCCCCAGCCAAGCTCTGCTTTCGTCTGACCTGTCAGGATGACAGAAATGCTACAATGTCAGAGCCATCCTTTCAAAGATGATCTTGGTGTGTCATTACTGGAGGTAAGAGGCTGGGAAAAAAAAACAAAATGTGGCTAACACACACACACATGCACCTACTCTACACACATACTACGGAGGACCCGCCTCCCCAACCTTCCTCCGAATTTTTCTTTTCTCTTTCGATTGTTCTTCCCCAAAGCCCAACCCTATTCTTAGGATGCCAACAAACTTGTTTAGAATCTGACTCAAGATAATAAGACCACTAAGGATTCTTTTCCCAGATTCATAATTCTTTTCAAACTGGAAATTGAAAAATCTTTTCTTCTCCAGAGTCAGAATTCTCCCACGTGGAAGAAGCTGAACTTCAGAAAGAAATAATGACAGTGGGCAGCTGGATAGAAGGGACAGTCAGAGATTCAAAAAGCAATACAGCTAATAGAGTTTGAAACTTGGGTTCCAATTACTTTCCTGGCCTTCCTATAATTGGAATATTAGCCTCTCTTTTGATTATGTGAACTTACTGGATGTCCGTCCAATAAATCCACTTCTTATCCAACTTCTGTTTAGTTCACTTGCTATTGCTTGTATCTAAAGGGCTTCTGGATAACAGAAATATATTCCTGAATAAATATATACCAGTATATTAACTCTGAATCAACTCAGCTCCCTGTCCCAGTTAATCTCTGAATTTTTTCTTTGATTTATCTGTGTTTACCACTGCTTCCTAATGAACCTGAACTCTTTAAGTAATTTTACATATACTTATTCTTTATTGTCATGATGATTTTTCTACTTATCTGATTAAAATTGAAATGCTTATGGAAAGAATAATGAATGAAACTGTGAAGAAGTTCGGGAGATATGAGGCATCCATCATAAGTGGGTTAGAATCATATGTTATGCCACCAAATAGTTATTGAGTGCCCAGTAAAACCCAGGGCTGGTGATACAAGAGTGAACAAATATGGATGCTATGTTTATGGAGCATAGGTTTGTGAGCTGGTAGAGAACAGATAATCAATAATTGCCCACATAAATATAAAGTTGCAAGTATGCAAGTGCTATAAAGAGAAGAAACTTGGAAATAAAGAAATTTAAAGAGTTAGAAAAGTCAAGAATACTTCCTGGAGATAAATGATGCTTATGTTGACATCAGGAGATAAAGAGGAGTTAATTGAGGAAGAGAGAGAAGGGAAGATCATTCCCAGGAGTGGCGGCTGCATGTCAAAGCCTCCATGCCAGGAGGGAATTTGAGGCATCTGGGACACTGAAGAAAGCCAATGTCACTGAAGTGGAAGGAGGAAGAGCCAGAGTAGGAGAGGAACCTAGAGAAGGAGGTAGTGGCTGAACCACGAGACACCTTATATGGGTCAAGGGGATTTGTCTGCTCTCTTAGGTCATAGAACAGCTACTAGCAGACGTGTGTGCAGTGTCTCTTGGGGAGTGCCCCATGTTTGGGATGTGAGTGGGGAAATATGATCAGATTTTGTCCTTTTTAGACATCACTCTGACCACTGTCCTCTGGGTATATCAGTTAGAAAAGTTCCTGAAATGGACAAGAGCCAGGTAAGAGGTGATGGCAGTTTATCTTAGGGTAGCAGTGACAAAGATAGAAAAGAGAGATATTTAAGGGCGCAATCAAAGGTTTATTCTCATAAAATATAATTCCTATCAGAGACAGGAACTCCTTTGTCATAGTTAGGGAAATTTGGATACATAAAAATGCTACAAGGCCAAATACAAGTGAGCTAAAATTTAGTCAGCCTTAACAAATTATTATCAGAAATAAGTAGAGAAATTTGTACAGTAGGGGAAGGACCCAAGCTATATACTAAAGAATGGGTCAGGTTTATGAAAAGGGAGGGAATTCATGTGAGATTTAGCAGGGCACAGGAGGCACCTTAAACTGGCTACTACGAGGAGAGTACAATACAGAGACTACATATACAGGCATGAACAATGTGTACAGGAACACCAAAAAATGGTGAAGTGCTGTAAATCTAGTAACTACCCTTGTGCTTGAAGGATTCTAAGAGAGAAAGCAGCCGCTGGAACCCACAGCCAATGTGCTATGTGGAGAAATCACTGGTGAGAGATTAGACTTTATAATCAAAAGTGAAGCAAAACCAGGATGGGCTTGCAGGCAGGGAAGGGGCCAGGGAAATGCATACTCTGCCTCCACTCTCCTTCTTCCCACTAGATCTGCATTCCTGCTCATCACAGTTCAGCTCCATCACAGCCCAACGCCACTTCAGCTAGGAGAAAGGACAACTCCTTGGTGAAGTACACTCATATCAGTCTCCAAAGGCACAAAGAAAGATAAGGAAGGATGGAGAGTGTAGGTGCAGGGGCAACCAAAGAAGATCCATGAAACGAATCCAGTTAATAGACACTAAACAAGCAGGGAATGGCCCTGGGTATCTTAGTGGGTAAAGGAAGTATTTATTATAAGTCCATAGTCCAACTACAGGAACTTAAAGTCAAATGATAGAAAGACCATGTGCGCACTGAAAACATGAAATGAAAATACAAGTGATAAATTACAAGACAAGAGAGTAACAAAGGGTGTCGCTTAGCAGTGCTTTAGCAGTTACCAGGGACATATGCAGTTCAAATGTACCCATAGTCTTTAGAGGTGAGGGCCTCCACGGCCTGCAGTCACCACAAAAGGCTTCTTAAAAGAAGGGGTGGACTTATTCTATGTGCAGAGGGATAGGTATAGCACTGTAGGCTAGAAGATAGGTGTCTACAGAAGGGCAGAACAAGAGAAAAGCAAGTTGTGTTTGAGACATTTGGTTATTACAGGACCATGTAAGAAAGCAGAGATCACTTATGCTGAAAATGTTATTTTATTCACTGCTTTGTTTCTCAATTTGACCATCCAATATATGTTAGGCACTGTTCTTGGCACCTTAGATATAGCTGGATAAGGACCTTACAACCATGGAGATTACAAGCTAGTGCAGCAAGCAAAATGTAGGTAAACATACACATTAAATGAGCACCAGATAGCTTCAAGTGTTATGGAGGGAGCTAATGCCAGAGGACGTACTCAAGAAGAAGAACAGTAAATATATGAGATGTTCAATATGTTCTAAGCTTAAGATGGACCTAAATAACAAGAAAGATTCTTTTTCCATGTTACCATCAAGTGGAAAGTATTTAAGACTGAGAGAAAAATGGGATGCAAGGCCTCAACAGGCTCCTACATGCCAAGTTCATGGCATGGATTCCCAATCACATCTGCAATCATTTCCAACCTTTATTGTCTCTTGCTAATCTGAGCTGTTTTAAGGACTGAGACCCTATTTTGTTCCTGTTCCAAGTCCCAGGTGCCTGCCCAATTTCAGGCTCATGGTAAGACTTAATAAATATTTGCCAAATATGTGTTGAATTAGACTAAAAAGTTTTCATTTAAATGTATTTGAGCATTTTAATTTAATCATAGACAGCAGCGAGGAGATAGACATAACTAGCAAAAATAGACAACTTCAGCTACAGATTTTTTTTTTTTTTTTTTGCTTTAAATTTGACTTAGATTGACAGAGAATAAGGTTAGGGCCAGATGGATGTGGGAGTCGGGGAAGAGATAGCTTCCTCCATAAGTCACCAATGAGAGAATGACTGCATGCTTACATATGAGCTAGTTTATTTTAATTCTTGGCAACACTAATTGTACATGTAACCCTCATGTACCTACACAGAGTGTTCAGTCCCAAGTCCTTAATATGTTGTCTTCTCAACAATCTCAATCTACTGGGCTTCTCAGAAAACACATTCCACTTGTGCCAGCTTCTATGGGCATACCCAAGGCTAGGGAAGCCAACCCAGTCATCTCCCGTAATCCCAGCCCTACCCTAGGGCCAAAATAGCATGGCCCCAGGCCTACATCATGTTCCCTCTCCTGAAATGGTCCCCTAGTTCCTCTTCTATTACCCCAAATTTCCCTTCTTTCACAATCCACTTCATGTCTCACCGATGCCAAGAAATCTTCCCAAGGGAAAGAAATCTATCTATTTGCTTAAGAGCTGTCATAGTCAATGAGTCCGTTATGTAGCAATTGTGGAATAACACCTCATTGATTTGTGTGTGCGCACAAATGTGTATGAGAAAGAGAGGAAGGGGAGAGGAAGTTTTTTATGTGTATGTAAGAAATGAACCTGAGCACACAGACGAATAATCCATCAGAGAAGAACTTGGCTTTAACATTCTTTTTTACTTCTCAGGAGCCCATAGAGCAAGAGAGGGAGCTGAGAGCACCATTCAGGTTGATGTGACAAAATACAAAATAGGTTCACTCTTTGCCTCAAAGAAGCGTCCTTGCAGCTGTGTCCTCACATGGGGGAAGGTGAAGCTCCCTCAGGGCTCTTTTATGAGGAGGTTAGTCCCATTTGTGTAGATGATGTTCCCATGATTTAACCATCTCCCATAGGAGCCACCTCCCAGCAGTTCTCTGGGGAATAGTTTTCAACATATGAACTGGGGCAGGGTGGAAATGGGGAGATGAACATTCAGGCCATAACATGGACTGCGTGGTCTTGGAAACTCAGCTGTAAATGCAGATGGAACTTTCTGAATTTCGGTGCTCCCTAACTGCTATAACAAGCATATCCTCCTAAGGCTATTGACTTTGTTATTTTTTTTCCCCAAACCACATATATATGCATATTTTCTATTTTTGAAATCTTTTCTAAAATATATGCTTTAGAAAAGAAGTAGTTTTTCAACCAGCCGGAATCATTAAGTTCCATCTAAGAAACGAACCAAAGGCACCCGAAGGGGAGACCAAGCAACAGGGTTAAGTGGAAATCCCACAAGACCGTGTGTTGCAGAAGACCTGGAACATTCTTCGATCTTCCCAGCAGCGGTGTTCTTGGAGAGTCACTTCCCTTCTCCAGACATTTCATTTCCCAAATGAAAGGTTTTCAGTAAATTACATCTCAGGTCTCTCCCGCTCTGTCAGGCCATGAGACTAAGGTTGTACGTGAGATGTGAGCTTCCTCACTGCCCTTCGATCAGCACTGCAGACAGGGCTCTTTCCTGACATGCTGTGCTTCCTGGAACATAATTGAAATAATGTGGGTGTCACATTGCTTTTGAGTCCTCAAGCCTGAGCGGAGTCATCAACTCTCCTCATTTAACCTTTCAACAAATAGCTCTGTTTGTTTCAGCCGGGGGCAGCATAAATAATTATAATAAAATGTCTTAATATAAAGATGAACAGATAATATGCAAGCCAGTAAATTAGAAAATATCCCTGTGCCCATATGGCACTCAGACATCACTCTCCCTTTAGCGACTAGCTTTCAGTTAGCAAAAATGGGAATCAATCTACCAAACATCACATCCATGCTGGAAGCAGAGCTGTCCTAATAGCCCCTACAGGGGTGTGCTCCTTGCAGGAGCCCTGTGCAGGCAGCTAGCAACACCCCCCAACTCGCAGGCAGAGATGGCTTTGTTGTTAGCCAGGGCAGATGCCCTCTGGCAATCCTCACTGGCGCCTGCTCGGCAGCAGAATTGGCTGCCTCTTCCTATTTGTGTCTTCGCTCCTTTATAAGCGTAATGTGCGTATTTGTTTTACGAAAGGATTTGCTTTCCTTACTTGGTATTAGACCTAGGGATCAGACATGAAATAATTGTTCACCCTAGAGCAGCACTTTTTCCCTTCCTTTTTTTTTTTCTGATGTTGCCATTTCTAAGCCAGCAGTCACTTTCAGCAGGGATCCGAGTTAAAGAAGAGCTCACAGTTTGGAAGTTTTGAATTTTGTTGATGCTGTTGAGTAATGCTGCACTGCGTACTTGATATCTCTGTCTGAAAGTGGCTCTGAATCTCAGGACTGTGGTTCGAGTTCAGCATTTGGCGTCTGAAGATGTAGAGAAACACAAATAAGCGTTTCTGATCATTCTTCGAATAGGTTGTGAGCAATCATAGGTTGGGGTCTATGGATCAATAGTATTTGCCTTCCTAGACATCACACTCTGGCAAGAAAGACAGAGTGAACAGACACAGTTACTGTAAAATACACCGGAGAGGTCCGAGGTGCCGGGAGAGGGGAAGGCAGAGTGAGGTGGAGCCACGTGGCACAGCACTCACGCTACCTGAGCGAGTTGGCCCCACGTGGACTTTTCATGACACCTTCTGAGCCATGCCACAGTCCCATGTTTATGTCGTCTTCCTTGATGTTTCTATTGAGTTAATGTCTTCATTGAATCAGTGGTATATTTATATAATGTACCTATTAGACTCTCTCTCACACACATATATACAGTTATCCCTGTTCAAATAACTTAGTTGGCAAAGGAAGGAGGAAAAAAAGAAAGAAAATCCCTACTGCTGGCAAGTGTATAATCTGTAAGAGAAAAACTTACACAGAAAACACAACACAGGACAGGATCTGGGGGATCAGAATGAAAAAAGCAGAACGCATTTGAAAGAGTATTTTGTTCATAAATACATATCAGGTATATTAGTGAAAGCTTCATTGAAAAAGGCCACCAAGTCCAATTTGTCCACATTGTAGTCTCCCGGGCACTTCCGTATCTCAGGTCCCAAAGACACACGGTAGGAGACACGCAGGACCTGCACTCAGGGACAAAATGGGGGCCCTAAGGAGACACAGAGAGAGGCATAAGTGTTCCTAGTGCAGCCTTCGCAGTCAGACTTCTCAGATTCAGATCTTGCTTCTGTCACTTACTGGCATGGGGCATGTTTCTTCATCTTGCCAAACCTTTGTTTTCTCATCTGTAAAATGATAATGAGTAATACTTACCTTAAAGGGTTATTTTTCAAGTTAAATCATATGATAGTAACGCTAGTATAGTTCTTGGATTACACTGAATACCAATAAATCATATTCCTTTGTTATATAGCCTAATAGAGGTCCCATCATCATTTTCTAAATGATAACTAAAGTCACCTACACTGGTCTCCAACCCCTGCTACTGGTCTGTGGCCTGTGAGAAACCAGCGCACACAGCATCACGACCTGACCTCTACCATCTGCCCCATCCCTCCCCTCACCCTCCATCTGGCAAAAAATTATCTTCCACGAAACTGGTCCCTTGTGCAAAAAGGTTGGGGACCACTGACATACAAGATAATGAATCTAACAGATTGGATCCATTTGTCTAGCCAGCGGATGCTGCTTCTGGCACATGGGAAGCCTTATAATGAACCCTTATAATAACCAAGGAAGTAAATGTTTCTTAGAAATATTTAATAGATTTGATCAACTTCTTAAATGTCGGATTTTCTCTCTGTCAATTTGCAGCACACAGCATGTTTGAAAGCTGCCCTGAGTCCAAAGACACAGACATCAGGAAGGTGGGTAGTGAGCTTATACTCACTTGCTCTGAGGCCTTCGGTCACCCTAACTATTGTCCAAGTCTGAAGTTTCTCTTTTTATTCCTACAAACGCATCATTTTCGCCTGTTTTGTTCATACTCATTATCTGAGAGGTTCCTGAAACTTTTGCCATAAATTATTTCCTAGGTCTCTAGAAGCTTTTCGCAGTAGTAAATTTCCTCTTCTAAGCTCCTTTACCTATTTGAAGATAAACACTGTTGTTAATACAAGAGGACAGTGACCACTGGTTCTTTCTGAGGATCTCCGCACAAGGTCAACGGATGAAATACAAAGATAGCAAAATTCCCAGCAAGCTTCTTCAACTAAACATTCCAGAGCAGGTATACGGAGAACTCAACTCCATGGAGCAAACACTGACAGGCAGAGAGACCTCGAAGCAGGTGTGGGGGAGAGGTGCGCAGCTCCAGAGACGACAACCGAAGAGAGAACTGTATCATTGCCTACCTTCACCTCTGAATCAAGTGGGGAGGTGTAGAAAAGCCCTGGGGGGAAAGAGTTCCAACCAGGGAATTTCTTTCCTGTTTCCCCTTGAGAAGGTCTTCAGATACCAACGGCTGAAAAGTTTCTGTGGGAAGTATAAGTCACAGCCATATTTCTGTTTCCAGCAACAGATGAAAGAGAGGTAAATTTGATGGACTTGAACAGGCAAAGCTGGTCCACAAATGACTCTGGGGCTTGTAGGAAAATCAATTCTTGTAAGATGTGTTTCCTTCAAGGGCAAGGCATGGCAGCTCACCTTTCCGCATCAGCTCCTGGGCCTGATCAGTAGCATCTCGGTTCATGGCAGACTAATTGCCACCATCTGTAGGACAACTGCTACCAGAAGGATGCTGTCCTCCGGCTCAAGCACCATCTATGGTCATGGCAGAGAAACTGTCTACTTCCCAGCCAGGGATAGACTCTCCCCTGGCCAAAGTTCCTATCCAGATTATCTTTGCGTTCCCTGGAAATGCAGACGAGGAATAGACAGGTCACCCCAGAACTAGTTTTGTTTTGACTTGCTAAGGAGAAAAAGAAAATGCTACACATGCTGAGGTGAAAATGGCACCTCAGTCTCCCTGGTTTCAAAGTCCAGTCCCAGAACTTACTACCTGCATGACCTTAGAAGTTGTTTAATCTTTCTGAGCCTCAGGTACAGGTGCAAAATTGAGGTAATAATGGTAACAACAACATAGGGCTAGTGACTGTAGGAAACATACAAAAAGTGGCCAGAATCGTATGACACATAAAAATATATGTCATTATTATCAAGAATTACTCCTTTTTTCCCCCCTAATTTGGACTTTGAGAGAATAAAAACTGGGCATCTTTTCTGCAGGCCTTTGGCTAATCATACTCCCAAGAAAGCTTTGTTATATGCAGGAAAAATAGCCTTGGGGAAGACATTTCTTTGCACAGTTTTTCTGCTTAGAGTCCTGTATTCATATTAAAGGGACAGATATGGCAACCAAAGACATAAGACTATGTGCTTTCCTAATGGAAACCCCCACATCCCTGGAAGTCTTCACTGTTGGCCTGAACAAGCTGAAGAAGATCTTCAGTTCATGAGATCACCAGCCCTGGAGGAGCCATCCTTCACACCCCCCCAGTCTCTGACCACACTAGCACCTGTAACACTTCTCATCAAGTCTCTACCTAGGCCTTGTTCCGTGTGCAACTTAGCCTGGCTCTTCCTAGGGAGAAAACCATTCACCCTTTAAAGCTCTCAGTTTGGCTTTGGCAAAATGCCCCATCTACAGAAAACGGGAGATACCTCTGAGGTCATCCTTGGTTGAGCTTCTTTCTTAAAAATGTATAGACACAGGAGCACAGGGGTCTTCAGCAAGAGATAATGGCTCCTGTCTCCAGGCACACAGAAAAATGCTGAGGATTCCCAACTTCTGACCTATGATAGAGAACCTATGCCTTCCCATGAGGACTCAGAACTTACTAGCACTTTACCTTGATAAGTAGAGATCAATCAAAACCTTGCCTTCATTGGTGGCTCCAATACCACCAACCTAGTTAACTACTACCTGAAAACTACTGTGGCTGGCTCACCTGCAAAACTAAAGGTGCCATTTTTGGAGCATTTTTTAATGTTTCATGATACAGTAAAAAGGGCAAAAAAACAAAAGACAAACAAACAAACAAACACTGCTTTAGAAGTCAGAGCACTAAAGTTTAGCCATTGCTGGCATCCTACTAACTTGTGTGACTTTTGGCTCCTCTTTTCAAATCTCTGGGATAAATGAGTCATCTTTTGGGAAACTTAAAGACAAATAACACAGATACTTTTCATTTTCATGACTCTCTGATCAAATGAGGCTACAATGACAATTACCAAAGCAGAAACCAACGAGATACAATAGCAGAGAATCTGAAGTTTCCAAAACCGAGTTTAAGGTTTTTTACATTCAGAGACTGACATGTTAATTCTATGAAAGATGTGTGACATCTGACAATTAAAGATTGGTAAAACTAGACAGTTATCAAAAGAAAAGAGAAAGGGACACTAGCAATAAATCCCTATACTTTCATTATGAGAAATGTATCAAAATTACTTTTCCATTGGTCTCCGTCAGAAAATAATAACTCAATTATGAAAATAAATCTTAAGAAAGTTTTTGTGACTAACTGAGCAGTGGAAACATGAACTTCTGAAATGTTTGACTTCATATTATTTCTAAATCTTCCCCCAATAAACAATTCCTTCCACCTCTCCCTAGAAAGGGTCATATGTCTGGGCTTCATTCACTGATAGCACATACTGATAGACTATGATATTACATTTACCAAAATGGTCCACTGCCAAATAAATGCCAAACTCCAAGCAGAATACCAAGCTGGATAACATAGAATGACCATGACCCTGGCCCTCTTAACAGTACATTTGAGTTTGGATTACCAAGTATCTGCAGGAAAGAGAGCTCAGAAACCTTCAAATGCATCCACGAAAGAATCATATATTTCCATTCTTTTCTTTGAATCATCATTCACTGGATTTTGTACATTACCACCAACTATATACCATTTATTACTTTAAAATGAGCCATTTGAATATTTACAGTGATGTATCATCAACACCTAAGCTTAGGTCTGGGCAATCTACAGCTACGTGACTGTGAGACAATGAGTGATTATGAAACAGATTCATACTTTACATTTTAGTCTATGTTCTCAGCATTTCATTAGGAAAAGAAGAAATCTTAGTTCTCAACAGAAGAATATATAGTTGCTGAATGATGGATGGAATGCTGCCATCTCTTGGTAATCTAGCACAGAGGAAAACGGCTTCCAGAAAAGTGATTTTGCATTTTTATTGGCTGAAGGCAATGCCGTTAAGAAGTATAATTCTGCTCTTCTGGTGTCAGAACAATCTATAATTGCTGTTATTATTTTTAGCATTTAATGCTTACGGTGCATATTGAAGCTATTCCCTGACAATAACACCATATTAAAAAGAATCCATCACATAGTTTCACTGGCTTCGCTTTCACAAGAAGATCTAAATTAGGTTGGCCTGGCATCTCCCCTTACACCTTTTTTGGATGTGTGCTGAGCATTGCTTAGTAAGTTCACAAGCTATCTGTGCCCTCCTTTGAGCATCGTGTAAGTGTTCTCTCTTCCAACACCAGGCAGAGACAGACAAATGGCTAGCTAGTCAGACTAGCTCTTGATAGAATGAAAATACTGAGGTTCAGAAGCCCGTCACTCTGTCACTTACTGGCCCAACGAGCTTAGATAATCAATCGCAGCTTCTCAGTTTTCTCATCTGCAAAGTGGTGATACCAATCTCTTTTCTACCTCTCCCCCCAGTGTTATTTTTGAGATCAAATAGAATTACATACTTGAAAATGTTTTGGAGGAATTAAATTATTGTGCTTTATGGAAGGATTATCACAGAGAGAGAGAGAGAATGGCAGTATTCTTTTTTTTTTCTTTTTTCTTCCCAGAGAAGATTGACTAATAAATCTAAATAACTTGGACTTGGCTTTATTCATAGTTGATTACTATTTTTCTCAGAGTTGAATGTCTGATGATATATAAAACAATATAAATAAGCCAGTAGAATTATTGAGGTAGCATTACCATTCATAAGCTGCCATGTCAGGCAACGTTATCAATTTGTGGTCCTGCGGTATAATTTTGTCCACCCCAAAAGCGTGGCACATTCAGAATAGCCTGGGAGGTTGAGAAATCATTCTGTCTCACTGTCATAGCATTGTACCTGCAATATACCTTCCACAGCAGCTGTCATTCTGTTAGATCCACTTTTTTTATTTTCTATCTTTCCCCTCAAAGTGGGATCCTACTTGGTTTACTAATATGTGCCTCAACAAAGCTGAAGTCAGTACCTGAGACTGGATTTGTTCCATAAATATTTATTTTATGGATAAATTGAAATGGATTAAGTCTTATTAACCATTTACCGTAGTCTAGGTGTCAAAGAGTGAAATAACTCAAAATAAAATATTAAGTATAATCTGCATGTTGGAAAAGCATACCCACGTTGAGAAGAAATATGATTTTGGGGAGAGAAAATTGAAAATATTACAAAGCAGTGTATTGTTTTTAGTTTTTTGAAGTCTGAAAATATATTGATTAGAAATAGATAACTCTTGTTTATTTGGGGGCAATGGGTGAGTTGAGGGGATAGGTAAGATTCTGTTCCACATAAATCAATACAATGGAAATCTTCCTCTAACATGGCCAGTGGTATATGGTTTGCACCAAAAAGTATAATGATTATAATATCAAATTTAAAAGTATTAGAATGAACACTGGAGATTCACAAAGGGGAAGGGTCGCAGAGAGATGAATAATGTACACTAGGTGGGTGATAGGTGTATGAAAAGCCCAGATTTCACCACTATATGATATGATCACTTAGAATTCAACTTGTACCCCCTAAGTCTATTAAAATAAAAAAGGACCAAAAAATAATAATACGTTTTATAGGTTCACTCTAATCTATTGAGTCACACATCTGATGTATTACACTGCTTATAAAGTATTCATGTAGAGGAATATGACAAACTGTCCAGATAATGGCAAGTGACATAGAGAAGATTCTAGAAGAAGCAACAATTGGAAACAAAGAAAGAAATTGAGTAGAGGTTTAAAAGAGGAAATAGGACTTTCAAAAGATAAGCCAACTACATTCAAGGTTGACAAAGATGCATAAGAATACCAGTGGAAGAGTTATAAGGAAGTATTTTTCTCAATCTAAAACAAAGTAACAGCAACCAAAACTTTTTAGTGGGACTCTCAGTTGGCTCAATGGGCTGTCCAAGGTGGAGCTGAGCTTCTTGCTACCAGGTGGGTTTCAGGATAAAACAGAAGAGGATAGGGCTACCAGAAAAAAGGATTCCTTCATGGGGTTAGGATCCTCCCTAAGTGATATGATAAATTCTCACCATTTAAAAATAAACATAAGCAACTAATATAGTCTTTTTTCTTTATATATTTGTAAATACCAGGTGAGAGATTTGCTATTAAAAACTATAACTTAAGAAGGAAATGGAAAAACAGAACCCTCAGTGGTAAAAGAATAAAGCAAATTTGCAAATATCCAGAATATCTAGTTAGGAGTCATGGCTAGTGGCTCCAGGTCAGTGCTTACTTGCTAGTTTTATTGTGTAAAATTTAACAAGGTGCCATTTGAAAGCTAAGCAGAGGGAGATATCCTTATATATAATCCTAAATGCAATCCTTCATCAAGGTAAGTTTGTCTTATATTTAGATAAAATGATTATAAGTGTTTGCTTTTGAGATTGTAACATCCTCTGTACTCACTCTCCTGCCTAGTACATAATTAACCTGTCAACCCACCCTGCAGTAATAAGTGTGATAGACAGGAAATATATTAGGAAGGAACTTTTGTGTGATGTGCTTTCAAGCCCTCCTTTATCCTTCAACTATCTTTCCTTTTAATTAGCACTTGGGTAACAGCATACCGTAATGAATTACCATATTACTGTTATCAATAAAAATTATTTTGGGTCTAAAGTAGTCATTAAGATGAAACGTGTGAGACCTGTTCTGGGTAGTTTGTGGGGAGATAGCAGTTGGAAATCAAGTCCTGTTTTATATATTAATTTTGAAAGATTCAGAAGGTTTACAGATTTATAAATTCCTATTTACTAAACACAAAAATATGAATGTGTGGAAGGTATAGGAAAGAGAAGATATGCTTGGAGCCCTGCTATGTTAAAAGAAGATATTTTTGATAAGATTTCATATTTAGGAAAGATAATTTCCTCCATCCCCTCTCTAGAACCCAGACCAAAACAACAAGAGGACTATTTGTATCATAAACATGAAGGAATGGGAGGGGAAAAAATCGTAGTAACCAAATGCTGCAGCCACGGTAGCAGATCAAGGAGTGAATCTAACTTATCAGATGTGAGTATTTTCAACACGCAGCTGGTAGTCCTGAAAACAGATGAGTAACCCAACTTAGTCCCCCTCCCCAAGTCTCCTATAAGCCTGGAAGGCTGTCATATTAGGTATCAAGAGCAGTGGGTGTGAAGTTGGAACTAGAAAGAAAAAGATCAAGCAAAAGTGTGTTTATAAAGCTACCTCAGAGATTCCCTTCTCTTGGATGAACTGGGCAACATTTGTCTCACACCCTGTTCGTAGATTAGAGCTGGAGGTTTCGTCTGAGGACGGGGTACAAGACTGGGCACAGTTGAGAGCACAGATATAGTATCCTTCTTCCACAATGCTCTGAGAGTGTTGGCAGCTAGAATTATTCTCTCCAGACAGAAAATTTGCAATCTTCTAGGGGAAAAAAAAGGAAGAAAAAGAAAAAGAAAACTTTAAAGTTCACAGTTAAAAACAGTTCCACCTATAATAAAATCTATCAACATACACAGAATATCCAGTCTTTTTATGTCATCCTCTTAAATGATCGGGCAGTTAAAAAATAAAATCACAAGAAATCCAAAGACAATACCATGCAAAACGCCAAGAACAAAAGAAAAAGAAGGAACAGCTTGGACAAAACTAAAAATCATCTGGGAAAGGAAAACTTAACAAGAAAAAAAGTTTTAATAATATCCTTGGCAAAACAAAGAGTTTGTAATGAAAAGTGAAAAATTGTAGGAAAAGGAATATTTGGAAATGAACACAAAAAGGCAAAAATTGAAAAGCTCAGTAAGGCTCTTAAATCACATGGTTGTGACACTTAGTTTCCAGAAAGTATAAGAGAAAATGGAGGTTAGAGACTAGACCTGAAAATAAAAACAAAAAAAGTTAATATTACTAAGAGTTCATGAGATTTACATATAAACAATAAATATAAAACAATCAAAATAATTTTTAAAAGATTCTCAGAGGTGAATACACAAGTTCTCAGAATGAACAATGTCATCAACTTAAAGGGGGAAAAAGCAAGGTACTCAAAAAGGTGGAAAATGAGAAAGGATTTCTACTTCTCAATAGTACTACTTTAATTTAGAAGCTGGAGGAACAATGACTTTAAAACTTAAGAAAGAGTGTTCTGTAATTTAGAATTCTTTACTCAGCCAAACATTCAATAAAAGACATATAGTGTCACAAAAGATTTGCCTCCCATGTACCCTTTTTCAGAAAACCAATGGAAAAGCTGTTATACCAAAATAAGGAAGTAAACCAGAGAATGAGAAGACTTGGGATCTAGGAGTCAAGGTTGACCCAGGAAATCTCCTAACTTGGCAATGAAAGGAGATACTAGACCCCAAACTACATGAGACCCAGAAACAAACCAGTTCAAATCTGAGCAGGTCAGAAGGACCCAGAAGTTTCTTTTAAGAAGATAAAATTAATCAAATATATGATGGATTTTAACATACTGAAAAAAGATTTAGACACCCAAGATAAGAATTTGGAGATGACTGAATGGTAATTCATGGAACGAACATACAAAAGAAAAGCCTATTCTTAATTCCAAAGAAACCAAAAAGTTTTGCAAGAAAGAAAAAATTGTCATGATATAATGCATTATCATTCTGATATAACCAAAATTGTGTCATAGTTATTGCAGTAAGATGGGGGATGAGAACATGTGGCAGGTGGACGGCAAATAGAATAAGTGCCTTCACTAGAATAATTGAAAGGTGTCAGGGTATTGTTCTTTCCTAAAACAGAAATTAAAGGGCTTAGGAAAACAATCATTCTTTTTTAAGATATAGTCATGTAGAATTATTTGTGTCTTTACATGGGGAGAAAAAATGCCTTGCATGTCTCTGAAGTTCAGAATCATGGCCACACAGTCTCTCTTCAGAAGCCTGAAGCTTTCCTCAGGGACAGAAGGACCTTGCCAAGGAACGCAACATCTTCTGTTGAGCTATTTTGAGGACACAAAGCCTCTCAGGAAGACCAAAAGTAGCCAGAGGAAGTAGCAGAATTAAGCAGGAATGCTTAAATCCCACTTCTCATTTTTACAGAATGAAACATTTTCTCATTTTCTCCTCCCTGTGAGAAAAAGCCATGAAACAACTTTTTCTGGTCTCCTATGACCTCGGAGGAAATTAGCAGGAGGCACTGAGTGTCTGAGTCTGGTTACTTTTGGGAAGGCTGCTTCTTTCAGCTTGCCTCGCCCTCAGATCAGCCCCCTCTACTTGCCCAGGGCTGCATTCCAGACAGTGCCTGGCCCTAGTCCTGCAAAGAGAGGCCTGCAGGTTGGGGGATGTGCTCAATTCCAGAGGGAAGGTGTATTCCATCAGGTGATTATTGAATGAGTCCAAGTCACATTCTCCAACTCAGTTTTATCAATAAGAAATCTGACATTGTAACTCCCTGTGTATGAGTCTTATATTACTTCTCAACTGTCTTCAAATGCAGGAGAAAGGAAATAGGAAGTTTTTATTAGACCATCTCCCCCACTCATAACCCAGCAGGTGTTATTGCTTTCCTGGGTGCTGAGAGCTCCTTGGCAAATGATAACTCTGCTCTGGTCATGGTGAGTGCGGTGAGGCTGTGATGTACGGCACAGAGCTCCTTCCAGAAGCAGAGCTGGATTCCCAGCTACTGGGAGGGCTGCTCTCAAACTGCTATCTTCAGGAATCATCTGGTGCAATGAGGTACCCTTCCCCAAAACGAACCACATCTACTGTCTGATTAACACAGGGGTGTCAAGGCTCAGCCCCCACTCTAACTATAGACAAATCTGCAAAGCCATTCTAGCGTCAGAGTTCCCTGTGAAGCCAGCAGAAATCTGAATTGAAACTATATCCCACATAACTCCTCCCTCTGAAAAGTTCTGCCTTCTTTCCAATCCTGCCCAGTTCTGCTTTCTTCAGCAAGAGTTGATTACAACAATTCTCAATAATAAAATTCCTGAAGATTTCCCTCCGTTTCAGAGTTTGCTCCCCAAATAACTTAACCTCTAACAGTGAATATTATGTTATTAAAAAGCTAAATCCTCATCAGCCAAAGAGGTGGCTGACACGTACAGAATGTTTTGTGAAATTTTGTAATGGATATTTTTCCCATTTTCCCTGTGTGTGGCAACTTTATGGGTCACCTTTGGGACACCCTATGCTGGTAGATGCCATTATTGTGTCCAAGATGAGAACACTAAATTTCAGAGAGTTAAGTAAGTGACCATGGTCACACGCTCACAAGTAGCTAAGCTGATATATTAATCAAGCTAACCTGTCCAACAGTGGGACTCTTAATCTCATCATTGGAGCTCTCTCTTTAAACAAACAAACAAACAAACCAAAAACAAAAACCCCCCCAGCAATTTCTATAGCTCTGGGACTTCAAGATTGTGAGAAGTCTGCTGCAAGAGAACTCTCTTTGGGTAAAATAATTTTTGCTCTGTACATTTCTAGTGTCCACGCTGACAGGTTGGACTCTAGAAGCAGAATCTCAAGTCTACCTTTGTCTTCTTTATGTGAACTAAGGAAAGTTAATCTTTAAGACTTCGCTTCCTCAACCATTACCCTGGGATAACTAAATCCTTCTGTGATGTCCCCATGGTAGTGTAACAAAAGGTAGACACAAGTGGGGGAAAAATACTTCCTCTTTTCCCCAATTTATATGATCCCCCTATTGTGTTTTTTTACTTGTGTTATCTGTAATCAGGTTTTTGTAAAACTATTTCTTTTAGGAAAAGATCTCTGCCTTTTTTACACACTCATTCTCCTAGTGGCTTCTCCATAACATTATCTGGACCCCAAAGCAAAGAAAGTCAACTGAAAGTTACCGAAACTAAAAATAAATTCAGAAATGATCTGTTCCAGTATCTGAAATGCTTTTGGCAAAATATCTCATAATCACGATACAGGTAAGTTTAACTTTCATAAATTTTCTTAGCTCAGCACAAGTTGGGTGTTGGTTGGAATGGGAGTAAGCCATTTTTTCTATCTTTCAAAAATACTCAAAACCACTCTCTAATATGCCACCTCAGTTATTATACAATTATAATTTTGAAATACAGTACAGTATGTTGACAAAAGCCCATCATTCCACCACCTGTATTTTAATCCTCCTTTACTAATAGATATCCTGAGTGTCCTTGGTCTCAGCTCTATTTTCCCATTTCTAAGACTATGTTGCAAAAAAATGTGTGTTATTGCTATGCCATCCCCAATACTACTTCTTACTTCCTTTTCTATTTGCTTTCTCAACTTCTCTTTTTTTTTCCCCTCTAACGTTTTTTTAATCTCCCACCAATGTCCCTTATGTCACTTTTGGGTAAACACATTTCCACAAGAGCAGTGTCGTGCTAGGAGATGTGCAACCCTGTTGCTTAAGCTGTACCTAGTGGCCCGGTCTAGACAGCACTTTCCTAAACAGGCATATGTAAGCCACATCTATAATTTTAGACATTTTAGTAATCACATTAAAGTGTAAAAAGAAACAAGTAAAATTAATTTTAATAATTTAATTATTAACCCTAGATACTCAAAATACTGCCATTTCATCAGCCAATGCAAAGATTGGTAACACATTTTATATCCTTTTTCATACTCAATCTTTGAAAATAGGTGTGTGTTTTACACTTTCAGATACAGCCATTCAGAGCAGCCACGTTTTAAGTGCTGCAAGGCACGTGTGGCTACTATAATAGAGAGTTCAGGTGTGGAGTCTGGACTGAGAACATGAGGGAGCCTTGTTTTTCAACAAATCTGTCAATTACATAGGGACCACTGCCTGTCCTGAACACACCAGCAAGGCCACATTCTCAGTACCTTAGCCAGTTCTGAACTCTCTGTCTTCTTTGGTTTGATGTTGTTGTTGTTGTTGTTGTTGTCGTCGTCGTTTGTTTGTTTGTTTGCAGTTTTTGGCCGGGGCTGGGTTTGAACCCACCACCTCTGGCATATAGGCCAGCGCCCCACTCCTTTGAGCCATAGGCGCCACCCCTCTCTGTCTTCTTATTCAAACCCAAATCCATTTTGTCTTCCCCGACCTCTAACCTTAGGAAAGTTCTTCATTAACTTGGTTCTGCAACACACAGCCTAAAATCATCTAGTTCCCCAGACAGGAATTTTACATACTCTTCAAAGAAAAAAATAATATGTCAGCTATACATCAGAATGCACAGAGAACAGGTGAACACTTTGCATCCTGTTTCAATCCTTCCCTCTTAGAAGTTGTGGCTCCCAAGTTGCCTGAATCCTGTTTACTAATTCTGAATAGCAATTTAGGTGATGCTCTCTTCCCCAGAACCAGCTGCGATGGCTTTCTCCCCCATGCCACTTCTTAAATAAACTGCCAGACCTAAAAGGAGACTTCATACGGCCTCCAGGCTTTAGAATTTCAGGCCAGAAGAATAGCACAAGTACCTTTCTTTAATCACTATTCTGTTCACCTAAACTCAACAAAATTCTTGAGTAAACAAAGTTTCCAGGCTCCTTCTTTATTTCACGTGTGTGCATGTGTTTCTGAGTATGTTTAGATGTGTGCTTCCATGTGATATGTCCTTCCTGGGGGAGCTCAGAAATGAGCTGAATCTATTCATCTTGTCTGCATATCATTGGGATTTTGGGGATAGCACTTTCCTGCCAGGTTTTACATAAAATGCAGAAGTGTACATAGATAGAGTGATGGCTTATAAATGGCTTTCTGTGTAATTGAGGTGCAATTTGATCTGTTATGTTTCATGGCACCGTGCCATAGGATGCAAAGATTTACAGAAACTGTATAAAGTATCCACCCCGTTCCTCACTTAAAGAAATTGAGAGGTGGAGCAAATTTGCTCTCGGAACTGCTACTCTTGCTTTGTGTTACGTAGACTTTTGCATATAGGCTGCTTTGTCCATATGCAAATATCCTTACTGTTCCACTGCTTCTTTCCTAAGAAATGTAACTTTACAAACCATGTTAAGTCTTCTCTGTCATAACGGCAGCGTCATACTTCACCAAAGAACGAAAGCGTACATGATTTGCCAGAGTTCTTTTTCTTCATAGAAATCTGTTTAACTAATTTCAACTACTTTGTGTGGATGGAATGGCTGGAAATGTGGCCTATAGGCAAATGAGGCATTTCTTTACGACTTGGAAAGAGAGATGATCTAGAGCTCTATGCTCTAATTTTTGAACCAGAGGTTAATTGCCTTTCTTATGTGAGGGCAGTGCCTGTGGCTCAGTGGGTAGGGTACTGGCCCCATATACCAAGGGTGGCGGGTTCAAACCCGGCCCCAGCCAAACTGTAACAACAGCAAAAAAATAGCCAGGCATTGTGGTAGGTGCCTGTAGTCCCAGCTACTTGGGAGGCTGAGGCAAGAGAATCGCCTAAGCCCAGGAGTTGGAGGTTGCTGTGAGCTGTGACACTACAGCACTCTCCCAAGGGTGATAAAGTGAGACTCTGTGTATAAAAAAATTAAATAAATAAATAAAATATAAAAAAATGCCTTTCTTATGTGAGTCAGCTGAAGGCAACTCAGTGGCTTAGAAGAGTTAACAAGTATTTCCTGGGTTATCATTATCTTTAAGACATTATGTAAATATGTATCTATTGATTTGGTAAACATACACATGTGTATGTATTTATTTGAATGTGCATGTATTCTTTTTGAATCAAACGTGACAGAAACCTTCTACTATGACATTTTGAGTCTTTCTGGAAAATACTAGGAACTTTATTTAGCCAAACATTTGTTTTCTTAACAGATTTCCCTTTTAACTAACAGCACTGCTTTGGGTCAATGGTTATAGTTACAGTTATAGCTCATAATAGGTATTAAAAAACAGATGTTATATTCAAGGAAAACAATCTGAACTTGTCTTGTACCTAAACAAACACGGGACTTTAACATTATTTCTACCACAGATTGTATGTGCACCTTGAGACTACAGTGTTATAAGCAATCAGAGACATCACAATGCTGTTATAAACAATTTAGACATCACCTAAAGAAAGGTGAAAACTGCTCTTAGATTTAAGAGGATACATTTATTTAACCAATCAAAAAGTACCGATTAAGATCTCATGGTATACAAGGTTTTAGGCAAGGACTCATGTTAAGAAGAATTAGGAACCTGGTCTTCCTGTGTAATAAAGAGTTAAACTCAGAAAGAACTAAAATTAGGAAAGTGAGAATTAAGGTATTTATGTCAAGTTTTGTGTATCACCTGCTCTAGGATCAGCATGAGACTCCATAGAGATCCTGTAGATGGTGGAGACATTGCCTAGAACTTGGACATGGAATAAAGGCCAGAGGAGGAGGAGCAGCCCCACGGCCACCAAACACAGCCCCTGAGCATTGAGGGATGAAATACTCTGCCTTTCCTGAAAATGGAGCCTCCAAGACTGATTTTGTATACATGGATCACTGGCTTCTCAATGCCTTTAAAATGTCCCATGGGACATATTTGATGTTTAAAAGCAGCACGTCTCACGGCCCACACACACGTGTACCGAGTTAAACTCTGATCCATGATCTACTGATAAGCCTACTTTTCTTTTCTCAAGTTAATTCCTTCCTGTGCATTGTGGATTAAAGACAGTCATGCTTTATTTTATTTCATTATGTTTTTTTGCCTCTGCCCATGCAAAAGATATAATCTATTTCCCTTCATCTTGAATCTTAGCTGGTCTCTTGAATTCCTTTGACTGATGGGCTGCATCGGAAGCAACACTGTGTAATTTCTAAGGCTGGCTTCTTCGAGTTTCACTTTCTCAAAGTTGGAATTCTAGTCTTGGAACCCAGCCACTACACTATGTACCACTGAATCCAGGTAGAAGGCCATGAGGAGATGCAAGGAGCTCTGGCTGACAGCCCAGCTGAGCTCTATCCTACAGCCAGCATGGACTGCCAGCTATGTAATTGAGCCATCCTGGACATTACAGCCTCACGGTGCCTTCAGAAGACTGCAGCCCCCGCCAGTACCCTATGGAGCAGAACTGCGCAGCTGACGCTGGTCCTGCACAAACTTGGGAGAGATTGGAAATGGTCATTGTCCTAGGCCATTACATTTAGGGAGTGGTTTGTCATACAGTGATACATAACTGAAGAATTTTCTACCTCTTTTCAGGTTTTAGCCTCAACCTGGACCCTTATTATCATCAGATTTTGGAAATGCATTCCTAAGCATTTGGCACATAATAGTTGCTCAGTAAATATTAAGTGTGTGTATGTGTTTACAGTCCACTTCCGTATACCACAAGAAAGTTGTTTTAGAAAATTAACTGGTAACTGCATGTCCCAGTAACTGCATGCCCTTAGCGTTGTCACACCACTCAGGGAACATCACAGGGATTCCTCACCCAAGGCAACACCAACATAGAGGAACAGTGGCAGGCAGGATAATGTGGCTTCTCTTGCTGCTTACATCTCTCCATCATGTCTCAAGAACCCACTCTAGGCTCAGTCTACGCAGCTGAGTTCCTTTGGCATTTCCAATTATCAGAACTGGGAAAGGATGTTTTTCCTCCTGGAACTAGATTGTCTCTATGACCTAAACTCCAGGATTCAGGAACAAAGCACTCCGATAGTGGAGGCTGCCAGAGGCACTTGTCAAAAAACTACAGAGAACACTAGTCCATTTTAGAAGCACATTCGATATGTGGAACGTTCCAAAGGTAATCATAGATTAGCACCTATCATTCAATGCAATTTTTTCTTCTATTTTAATAGATTTCAGTCTTCCTTACACATGTTAAATCACAGGCATCTCTCTTCCTGATTTAACCATTTTACAAATACTAAAGACCCTTTCTAGTAAGTCCTTTGATGAATTGTTTAAATGATGTATCTCACATCTGGGCAGTTCCTCATAATATTCAAAGTACGTTAAATATACCATCCCCTTTGTATCAATCTCTTCTTGAAGAAAATTCTGGCTGTGGGTCTTTTAAGGTCTGCCTTCCATGGAGGGTGATTGTATAAGGGCTATTGATCGAGCAGATGTTCAGCTTCCCTCAGATGTTTCTCCAGTCCATTGTCTTTGCTCTCAGGCATTTGTAAAGGCAGGAAATATACAGACACATTTTATTCTGGGACTTGTAGTAGCTAATTATTTTCAAAACAATCATTTTGAAAAAACAAAACAAAAAGAAAAGAAAAAGGCAATGGCCTCATTATCATTGATGCATTGATGCTTTATAATTATTCTGATCTGTGAGGGGAGGTACTGCTGTTACTTCTGCTGTGAAAGCACAAGGGTGTCAAGGAGGTCCAGGTGGGCAGCTTCATTCATCAGAACCAACAACCCCCACAGTCTTTTGCTCCGTTTGTGCTACCAAAAATGAAAACTCCACTTTTGGTGGGGTTTTTTTATTTATTTTTTGAGACATAGTCTCAAGCTGTCTCCCTGGGTAGAGTGCCATGGCATCACAACTCAACAACCTCCAACTTCTGGGCTTAAGCAATTCTCTTGCCTCAGCCTCCTAAATAGTTGGGACAACAGGTGCCCACCACAACACCTGGCTATTTTTCTGTTGCAGTTGACATTATTGCTTTAGCTGACCCGGGTTGGATTTGAACCCACCAGCCTTGTTGTATGTGGCTGGTGGCCTACCAACTGAGCTATGGGCACTGCTGAAAACTCCACTTTTTATTCCCCTTTCATGTTGGAGAAATACTACCATCATTATGGAAATAAATCCTTGGAATTCAAGTATCTTAGTTAACTGTGTAACTCTCAGTGTTTTATTTACTCCTGGTCCCCAACATTGCTTTCCTATAATCCCTTCCTTGGAGAATTTCTGGCCACTCACACAGCTCGTTTTCAGCCATACCACTCTCTAACTCAGTAGGGGCTGTTTATGGGGAGGAGACACTGAGAATAAGTGAACGAAGAAATCAAATCAAAGCTCTGGATAGAAAACTCATCACATCTAGATCATCTGCTCTGAGATAAGACTCTGACTTCAAATTCAAGCTCTGACACTTGGTATACTATTCAAACCATCTCACTTCCCAATTTCCTTATTGATAAATTCTAATAATAAATGTATTTAACACATAGAGTTACTGTGAGCTAGCTTGTATAATGTGCTTAGCATCTATGAATTCGACAAATTGTTATTATTCAGCTCACATTCCACCAATACTGCTTACGCAACTGGCATGTGCCACACTCCATACCAGGCACTGACTGTGAGGACAGGACCCAGTTTGGGCATGTCAGGGCATTGAGTCTACTGGGGGAGGTCTGAGGGTCACTGTATGTGTCAACTCATCTGGGCTAACACATGCCAATAGAGTTGGTAAAATATTATCTGTGGGTTTGTAATATAGCCTAAAGTCTCATTCGTGTTCATAGGCCAAGCCAGTTTGGAAATGGGATGAGGATTATCTTTCCATCCAAGAAGATTCCAAAGGCCAACATCCTTAACATGTCATATGGTGACATGCTATGGCTTGTTACACCTAAAGCACAGCAAACAATTAGCAACCAAAGCCAGCACAGTCTCAGCCAAAGCATTAATCGTATGACATGACAATAGAAAATAAAATATTTTAAGGATAAGGAGAAAAGAATACTTTTGATGATGGAAGAAACAATTTAAATTCATTTTTTAAAGTCATTTTGGCTGGATGGTGTTCATCAAGAGACCAAGGATAAAAGTGGATCGGGTGTTGAGGAGAAGCAAGTCCTTCTTGCAGCCAACAGTCTCGAGACACATTTTCCTCAATACAATTTTGGACTTTATTCCCCCCATAAGCTTTCAAATTTCAATCACTACCCCACTGAGTCTGGGGAGAAATTGATAAAGAAAATAATATAGCAGACAATCACAAGTGAATTGAATTTGAGCACAATTGAGATGAACTGCAGTGTTTAAAAATAGAACTATTTCAGAAATGGGCTTAAGGGAGAGCTTTTTTCTCTTCCGTGTCCCTTAAATGTTTGAGACCAAAAAGAAGAGCGAAGGAATTAGAAGGGTGGGGAGATGGGGGGCAGGCTGGGAGGAGGGCACGCGCTAACTTGGCTGCTTACTTAATTCTTCTCAGATGTTTCATTTTTCCAGACATTTCTACCAACTACCTGAACTGCATGAGAAAGGGAAATTGTTAAAATAAAATGATGTCACATACGATCATGGGTGAATTGGATTTTCCCACATGGGCTACGGTGCATAAAGCTTTTTCTTTTCAGGAGTTTTATATGTTATATGTTTTGTGTGTGTGTGTGCGCGCGCGCGTGTTGGCATATAATCACTGAAGTTTTGAGGAGGGAAAACAGAATCATAAACTCATAGGCTGTTAAAACAGAAAAAGAACTGAGAAATTATCTAACCTATTTCTCAAATTGGCCTGTACCATCAGGATCCTCCAGAGAACTTAAAAAATATTATTTCATGATTCTACTCGAGATCTACTGAATTAGACTCCCCGAGGCGAAGACTCAGGCGTGGGTAGTTGAGAAGCACTCCAAAAAAACTTTAAAGAAGCCAGACTAATGTCTGAAACTACTGATTTAATGCATCTCTCATGGTTTATACAAGAGGAAAACAAATCTCAGAAAGGAGAATTCCTGCAGATAATAAGCAAGGAAGCAGAGAACGGAATCCAGTGTCCCTGCATTCTGGTCCATTGTGCTTTCTACCACTACTCCAAAGAGAGAAAGAAGGGATTGTAAAAGGCCCGAGGCAAATTCGGATTAATAGAATCTCTTTAGGAAAGTGTGGATGTCCCAGCTGACGTGATGTGTAATTCCTGATCACCAATTGCCAGGACCAGGTAAGAAGAGCCCCCCTTTCAAGGCTGAGGCTGATAATCAGCACTGCCTTAGTCAGAAATTATGGTGCCACATCTTCAGATTTGGCCTTTGGAATATGGTTTTATTTAACACTGATCACGTACTTATTAGAATTACTGGACAATACAATATGTAGGCTTCAGCCCCGAAATGAGGTTAGGCCAGACAATATGAAGAAACAGGTGCAAGGCCTCATCCACACATCATTGCCAGGTTCATGTCAGAAACAGACACACACACATACACACAAACTAATGCCTGTAAATATCTACAGAACAAGCCAAATAAACATTTCCTGTAAGCATCTTTTCCTAATTTAGGAAGCTGCTCATGCCAATAACAGATTCTCAGAATTTGGAGTAGCCTTAAAATTTACTTACTCCCGGGGCGGCGCCTGTGGCACATCTAGTAGGGCGCCGGCCCCACATACCGAAGGTGGCGGGTTCAAACCCGGCCTCGGCCGAACTGCAAAAAGAAAAATAGGTGGGCGTTGTGGTGGGTGCCTGTAGTCCCAGCTACTCGGGAGGCTGAGGCAAGAGAATCGCCTAAGCCCAGGAGTTGGAGGTTGCTGTGAGCTGTGTGACGCCACGTCACTCTACCGAGGGCAATAAAGTAAGACTCAGTCTCTACAAAAAAAAAAAAGAACAATTTACTTACTCCTAACTTTTACTGAGGCAGGAATCTTACCCTCGACAACCAGGTGAGGTAGTGTGCTGGACCCTGCATGGACACATTTAGTAAGGGGGAACTCACCCATTTTTTTAGGGTAATCTATTTTGTGGTCTCATCTTTTATTAAGTAAAAAATTCACTTATTAATAAAACATTTTTCTTCACTGCAATTGCAAAACTTTGTTCCCTCTAGAGGTTTTCCTTTCTTTAAAATTGTTTCCAAAGAGCAGCTCCTAAAATATTTACAGAAAGCTACCAAGTGACCCCCTTTCACACGTCTCTGCAAACAGAAGCACTTTTGCAGATTTCTCCCCACTGAGTCCTCCGGGTGTGATGCTGTTGTTTATGTTACTAGCATGGTCATGTGGTGCATAACCAAGCTTCAGTCCACGGTGACCTGGGCATGTGACAGTGGCCCATAAGATCTTAGGATCGTATTTCTAGGATCTCTTTTCTACATTTAGATGTATTTAAATGGTAATACACAACTACTTCCCACTGTGTTACAATCGCCTACAGTATTCAGTACAGTAACTCACTGTCCAGGTTTGTAGCCAGGAGCCATAGGTTATATACCATATAGCCTAGGCGTGGAGTAGGCTGTACCACCTAGATTTGTGTAAGTACATTCTTCTGTTCTCACGATGATAAAATCACCTTACGATGCATTTCCCAGAATAACCTATCACCATTGTCAAGTGACATGTAGCTATATACGTCCCATAGTATCACAGTTGACTATGTAGGCCCTCTCTTGGCCCTAGACTACGGTCTTCTTAAGAGCAGGCACTTTGATGTAGTTATTCATCCCTATATCCCTATTCCCCAACATAATATGTGATACTTAAATGTTTTGGATAACTGAATCATACCTCTTTCAAGCTACCTCTTCTTTTGGGATAAATATCCTAAATTCCCTGCAACTCTAGGCTTCTTAACATAAGTTTCATTGTGTTCATTATTATACAGTCATGCCTATCACAGAGTACTCAACTACCGTGAATTACGACTTCGACAATGTTTCCCAGATCCTTCATAAATCTTCTCAGTGTCTTCTTCTGGACACATCTTTAAAGGCTTTTTTAAAAAATCAATACCACCCCAAATGGGGTCTTGATACTCAGTGGAATTACTGCTTCCCCTGAGCTGGACATTACATAGCGCAGATTTATCAAATAGTCGCCTTGTGCCTTTAGTTCAGGCTGACCTTAGAGTTCCTGAAATCTGCAGTCCTTTACTCAAGAATATTTGTAGTGATGCTTCCCCAATCTTGAGAAACAGAAGCTAGTTTCAATAAAATATAGATATAAACACTTAATACCGCATAATGGCTAACTGCTCAGGTTCAAATCCTGGCTCTGACCCCTATTAGCTATGTGACCTTGGGCAAGTTATATCTGTTTTCTTAACATCCGTTCCTTTTTCTAGGGATTGGATACATTTATAGTACCTATTTCATAGGTACCTTTATATATAATAAATGAGGTTTTGCATTAAGGTACTTTTTCCTGTGTCTAGCACAGAGTACACGCTAAATAAATATGCATAATGTTTACGTGTTTGGGCCTATTACTCTTGTTTGGAAAGATTATTTGAGCACTGTAAAGCAGCTTATTAAACTGACCCTCCTAAATTTGGACCAAATAAAAATGTAATTAGTCTGCCTCTCATGTTTTCAGATGTGGCATTGATTGAAGAGAGAGAAAAGATAGGGGCTGTGAGCCAAGTTATCTTAGACATATTGATTCACACTTTTTGATGCATTTGCTCAATCACTTATATAAACGAATCTACAACATATACCTTAAAGTTTCATTCTCTCCTTCCCTACAAATTTATTCTCAGAGAGTCAAATAATGTGCCGAGAAAAAAAAAATCTTGTTCTGCCACCAGACACACCAGACATATATCCTGACTCTTGTGTTGCTACAGGAAGGCAAAACCAGCTGTCTTCCGATCGATACAGGAATATTTAAAAATTTAGATCAAGGGAGCCATCGGCTGCTCTGCTATACCCAAACAAACCTCTGGGCAGGTCACGGCTTATCATGGTAAGCTTTCCATTGCAGGCGTAAGCTTACATGCTAGAAGCAGACACAGGAAAGCATGTTTTACTTTAGTGCCAGAATGCCTTTGTGTCAGTTTCTAAATAATTTGAGCATGAATCCCAACTTCACAAGAGCACTAGGAGCAACATGAAGGCAAGCACTGTGTCCCCATCAACATCATCCTCATTCTAACTCCTCCCCACCAAGGGAAGAAGGTAGTAGCTAGAGACCATCCTCAGAGTCTTGTGAAATGGAAGTGGAAGTTGGCCCTTGGAGTCCAGCTGGCATCTCTGGGCTCTTCTCCCCACCTTGCTTTTAGGTCCATCGTCCTAGGATGTGAGTGAGGGACCCAATTATTGAGAGCACAATATAATACACATAAATTAACAAACAAACTTTTAAGAACTTGTAGAATCCTCGTTAGAAAATAAACAAAACTAAACTGTTCACAGCTTCCAGATCCTGCCTTAAAAATCTCTTTTCAAAGATTTCTACAGATCTATGTCTACTGTTCAAGCCCCTCCTGATATACATTTTGAAAAAGTCAGTTAGAAAATGTGTGTTGAATATTTACATTGTGCCTCATTATGCCTAAAGCTCAATGCCAGCTTTGAAAAATTTAAAAAAGAAAAAAAAAAAACCAGCCCTGCCTTCAAATAGTTTGACTCATCCCGGAGAGAAGGGACCACTCAAGGTGGTATGCCATTCTGCCAGGCATCTAAGGACTGAGGGATGAATCTGTGTTACAGACTAAAAGTGTCACAGGACTTCAGAGGAGAAACAGCACAGTACGAGAGGAGTGATGAAGGAAGTCTTCCTGGAAGAGCTGACACCCAAACGGTAAGAAGGTGTCCAGGGCTAAGTGTGGTGGCTCATGCCCACGATCTCAGCACTTTGGGAGTCTGAGGCAGGAGGACTGCTTGAGGCCAGGAGTTTGAGGTTGCAGCGAGTTATGATGACACTGCCGCACTCTAGCCCAGACAACAGAGCGAGATCCTATCACAAAAAAAGGAAAACAAAATGATGACCAGAACTGTGTAGTGGCAATATGACATTTCTAATATTTTTCAATTTTTAAACTACATTGCAGCCTACATATATCCTGTTGCTTCTATTTATTCAAAAAAAAGAAAATTTTAATTCAAAGCCAATTTAATCATGAGCCCCAGGCCTGTGCCTTTAGAAAGTTGCTTCCTCTGTCCCTGGGGTTTCCCAGGGTGCAAAGTCTGGCAGCAGTCAGCAGGGACACCGGTGAACACGAATTAATTTTGTGTGCCAGTTTTATAACAAGATTATTTTCTAAATTGCTGGCAAGATTTTATGTACGGTAGAATCATTTCTTAGACAGAATTGTATTTTTCACTGATGTTGACATTTTGTTATGATTTTGAAATCCATTCATATCATAAAAGAGAAACATTATAATTATTTAAGCAACATGATGAAGTTACCCCTTGGGTGATGAAATCTGTAATCCTTGGCTTTAAAGAAAAGAAAGGAAGAAAGAAGACTTTAGAAACTTGATGGAACTGATTCGCTTAAACACCTGCTGAATTTCCTGGAAATATGCACAAACAACAATAGCTTGTAGCTACTGGTTAGGGTAAAACTAGTCTCAGTGCAAAGAATGAACTAACATTGTAGCAGCGACGATGGCTGGAAACGGCCAGGACACATGAGCTGGGGGCTGACTCACCACTAGTTTTCAGCCAACCAATGTTGGTTGAAACCCTGCCATATGCTGGCACTACATACACGCTAACGTGCCCTGAAGAGCAGATACAGAGCCAGGGTTGAGTGCAGATTCAGAAAGAGCTGCGTTCAGCAAGGAAAGAGGCCTGTAATGACAAAAGTGAGTCAGAAAGCACAGGCAATGTTAAAATACCTCCATGCGGGGAGTTCTTAATCCACCTCGATCATCAAAAGGGGAAGAAAAGAAACTACTGAGACTTCAAACTATTGTTTCATTGGAAGCATTTTGCTACTTCAAGGTTAAAGCATTTCCAACTATCTTCTGTGCTAGATCTGTGACATGATAATGATGCTTTTTTTTTTTTTCTCATCATGCTGTGGTCCTTAATGATTTCTACCCAAAAATGATCAGCTCATTGCATGTAGATAGACCTAATATAGACATACATGTCTGTGTCTATATGTGTGTGTGTATGTATACATATATAATGGGTTAACAAATATTTTGGTTAACAAATAATCTACATAAAATTATTTACGTAGATGAAAGCAAGATGTGAAAATTACTGAAAGTGAAATAAATTTTGTTTTCTTTCATAAATATAAAACTAAACTTATATTTTATATTATTAATAATTATCTATAACTTAGGAAATAAAAGATATATCAGATTGTCTTTTTCTTTCTAAGACCATCATGAAAGTTTAAGCAATTCCAATAAAGCTAAACAAAGGAAAACAAAACAAAGGGCTTCAGATCCATCCAGAAATGTAGTTTCTGAGGTGTAGGATCGTGTGTGCGTGTGTGTTGGGGGAAAGCTGGGGTGAGGTAGGAAGCACTGGGAGAATGTCTACTTGTTGTAGCTCAGACCCTTCATCATGGCTGATCTCTACCTAGAAAAATGTAGGGAAGATGAACAAGCTCATCTCCAAGGAAGTGAGACTGAATCTGAGACATTCTCCAACGCAGGGACCAGGTCTAGCAATGCCCAAATGTTGGTGTGCCACTCACATCCTAGGTGTGACACTAGGAGTTGGCAACTACCATGGTGTCACCGAGTCTCTCTCAACTGTCTGAAAGTAAAGGTTGTGTCCCCACTGCCAGCCCCACATGTGGGACAGGTGGCAGCAGGCAGAGGTTCTACCTGAGAAACCAGGAGAGGCCTCTAAGCTCCCATGTCTGGGAAAAGTTAGCACACATGAGCAGTTTGTCATGCTATCCAAGGGGAGGGACACCTAGGGTTGCAATCTTACTTGCCTCTTTCTTCTTTAGCAAGTGCAAAGAAAACCAAAAACAGTGAAATTAAATCCAGTTGACTTCCCTCAGAATGGCATAAGAGTAGCAATTGTTAACGAAAAAAGGCAAAGAAATCTGATTCCATTATCTCATTTTCCAGTTGGAGACAATAATTTTCTTTTCTGTTTCTTTCCCCTCACAGTGTTTGGATAACAATTACTCTGATTTAATATTACTTCTACACCCCAAACAAGTGAAAGGTAAAACAAAGAATACAAAATCAAGATGTAAATTACGGAGAAATTCTGAAAGGAAACACTTGCTTCAAAAAGAGTTTGGATAATAAATTCAAAAGCTCTAATCCAGAGTGGGCCTCCCCAAAGGGGATGCAAACTGGTTTGATTTTCTTTCAGTCTGGGTAATAATGGTCTCCGCACTGCAGTGACGCACAGGATTGACAACTGTGTTCACTGAGGACACTCTTCTCCCTATTTGAGGGGTGACTGTTGACTTTTTGATAGACTCATGAAAATCTTGATTCTCATGAGACCATGAGATGCTGCAAAAATCAAACGCATTTCTTGATTCGGAAATCAAGATTTGGTTCTTCCAACCCTGGAGAATAACCAAAAAGACTTCAATTTGGACTCTGATCCCAGAAGGAGAAATTTAGCAAAGAGAGAGCCTCTCTCCTTTGACTCCTCTGCTTCACTAGATGTGCATTAAGATGGCAGGATGTGGTGTGGTGCAAGGGCGGGAGGATGGATGTGGAGTACAGTGGTGTGGTGTCTGACTCCCATGAAACTGTGATAGGACCATCCCCATCACCCCCTAACAAACTTTCCTCAAATATGGCATCATTTACAAAGAAACATCTTTATAGCACCTTGACTCACTCATTTGTCTTTTAACAATACACACAATGGTACCTAATAGCCCCCAGGAAACCTCCAGTATGGAAAAATCAATAAATTTACATAGCTTCCTTTGCATAATCTGTACTTTTGCTATGATCAAAAAATAATTGGTGGCCAGTGTCTGTGCCAGACTCCAAGACTTATGTAAAAATGACTCATTGGTGATGGTTTCTTGCTGGAGTATACCTGAAGTCCTAGGAAAGTCCAAAAAAATACTCTCCATTGATGTGGTGTGTCCATAGAGCCTTTGCTGGAGGCAGAGGAGAGGCATTGAGCTCAAGGACTCGGCCTCACCTTGCTGTGTATTATGATTAACAAGGCTCTATCTAGATCGCCTCCTCTGGACTGTGGCTCAGGTGTTATGCTCATGAGAGTTCAATAAATATTTGTCCACTGGCAGAAAAAACAACAGTTGAGGGAAAGAGGGTCTTTCTTGTACTTAGTGCAGAAAGGAAGAAACATATAGCAAAACAGTGCTCATATAAAGGTATAAACTCAAAGCCACAATAAATGTGCTTCCATGACAAGTGACAGTATGGACAACCATAGAAATTTCCACCCACCCCATGCTCTAACATCTTGCTGCACATCAATGCAGGGATACGCTCCCCATTAGTAAACAGTGCCAATGGTGATTAATCAGCAAGGTCTCCATTACATAATCATGACATATTCTTGCTATCTGAATACAGATGCTGAGACACTAATAGCTTTGGACCAAAGCCAGGGAAAATTTCAAAACAAAGCTGACAGACTCACAGAATGTTTTTTCTAAATTTTGGGCAAGGCTTTATGTATATGGACAGGAGTGAAGGCGACCCACTGCATGATGCCCTGTCATTTTACCTACAACAGGGTGTGAGACGCCTCCTCTTTATCCACCCCAGTCAGGTAGCTTTCACTTTGCAAGGTCAAATCCTCAAATGTTACTGCGTGTAGCTCTGAAGTTGTTCCTGGCTCAGATAAGCAGAATGGGGATGATGTGTGTGTGTGAACATAAATCAATATTACATTAATTATGATGATTACTAACAACTAAAAATAATATTGAAATGGTGAAAACTTAGAGTAAAGATATTATGAAAAGGGGTTAAAAAGGGGGGGGGTTATCTAAAAATAGGTAAGAAGAAAAAAGTTTAAAAACCTCAAGGCCAATTCCCTCTGGGATACTCAGAAAAGGTGTTGAATTTGTAGAGTTATTGATCCCAAATGAATCAACAACGTGTTGTGACTACCAAAGAAACACTTTCAGAATAATTAACGGAACTATAATCTCCAGATCCATACAAGTGGAGGGCCACTCTCTCAAGAATTCCATTCTGGAATAAGAATAGGAAAAAATAATAATAATGGCCTATCTTGGGGTGCTAAAGTATTTAAGGGTCTAGCAATATATTATGTAGGGTGCAATCGAAAGCTGAAAGGACATTTAACTGAGGGAATAATGCTGAAAATGAAGAGAAATTGTTTTAAAATATTTGAAAGTTATCTGGCAGAGGAGTGAATGGACATATTGCATGGCTCTAAGAGGCCCAAGTCCAGCCTGGAGACATCGTAGGATGTAAACGCTTCACTCCATAAAAGGGGCCATTTTGACCGTGGTAGGAAGGTCGTCAACACCTCATTACAACCGTGCTCAAGTAAACTCTGAACATCCACCTAGGGAGGACATAGCCTGAGACGGAATGAAATTAAAGGTTCCCCAATACGGCAACCACTCCCATGCAATTCCCCCAAGTCCCCACTCACTGAAGGTCACTGAAGAGGGCAGGTCTGCCTGTGTAACTTTTCATCTCTAACTCATTTTCTTTTCATTTTCTAAAACTGCCAGTCCCATCACAGGGAGCGATAGCATACTGTCTTCTCATGCTTTCTCGCTCCCTTGAGGAATGTGCTCCAGTTTGGGTAATTACATTCTGCCAGCCTAAATTATCTCTGCCGTTTACATTGAGTAAGGCATTTTTCTTTAATATCTATCCTAAATTGTTACATAGTGTTTCCGTGTCCCAGTAAATATTACATACATGCCAAGGTAATAGTCAGATCCTTGGAAACAGCCCACCCTATTTATAGGAGGACAAGGAAGGATTAAAACTAATTAAAATTTACTTCGATTATTCATGTTCCTTCTGCATGTTTGGCCCTTGATGCTGGCAGTTAAGGAAAATTGGCTTCATATATTCTGCTCTTATTTTCCTGCAGTTTGTGAATTTTTTCAGCTCCCATACCTTTCTGATTCCTGCTTCACCCAAAAAGAACTCCCAAAGAGGTTTATGAGTGGCAGGAAAGAGTGATGGGTCAATAATGTAAAGGTGGGGTGAACAGGCAGAGGTTTGGACTTCTTCATCATGAAGATGAAAAGGGGTAAGACACATAAAAGGTCTATTGAAAAATGGGTAAAAAGAGAAAAGGATTTAAAAACACAGCTCTGCCGATCCTATCACAGACTCAGCTGCTTGAGTCAAAGGCTATGTCGCTCTCATATATATCTTTTTTCTTTCCCTTGTCTGCTGCCTCCTCATTCAGAGTATTTATTCTTTCATTGCTGACCTTGCAATATTATACCTCTTGTTTGCTTACTTTCATTCTCACTCTTGCTTTTACTCATTCTCTCTCTGTCATCTTCGACCTCACTCATTTAATGGTCTCAGTATCTCAAGATACCATTGTGTCCATCAAGCATCCTTGTTTCCATCACTATATGCATTAGAGAATAAGCACAATGGGACACCCAGAAACTTGCTTGGAGACCGTCACCATCAATGGACAGAGTGTGCACCTGCTGGCACCTATGGAGCTGTGCCATAGGTCATGGTCTGGTTCTGAGGTCCTAGAGAGCAGGACTAAGATCCAGGACATGAATCTACTTATCCTTGTCTCCCAAACCTTAACACAGACCTAAAATAAACAGTTGTCCAGGAAGTGCTGTTTGAACTGGTATGAATGGAGGTAGTGAATCAGATCTGGGAGACTCTGACACTCAATATCTCAAAGGTCTTTCAGGCATCTGTCTGTCCGAGGTCCAGGAGATCTGTTCATTTCTTTCTTTCTTTCTTTTTTTTTTTTTTTGCAGTTTTTGGCCAGGGCTGGGTTTGAACCCACCACCTCCAGCATATGGGGCCAGTGCCCTACTTCTTTGAGCCACAGGTGCTGCCCTCTTTTCATTTATTTCTAAGCCCACCTTTCCTTTCATTATTTGAGATGGACCTTTATTTCTCTATTTATTTCTCTTGCAAAGCAGATACACCTCTCTCATAGGAGTATTCATTAATGTCCTTTTAGATTTGGGTCTTTATCTCTGTCATTTGCGGCTAGAGCAAGATGTTCATTTGTTTCTTCATAGGTTTGTCCTTTCTTTTGGGAAATACTCCTGAAAACACACATGTCCCTGGAACTGCACTTCTTCTAAGGATGCAGAGATAAGAGCTGTGCTCCTGAAACACGTAGTCCGGAAAAGAAGAAAAATACTAAACAAATATTTGTATAAGGAGATATCAAATTTAATTTCTATGGAGAAAAGTACCAGAGTGGACCAAGAGAATGAACAGAGGACACATGCTATAGTCATTGCCTAAACCCGAAGACACTTACAAGCAATCTTGGCTGTTGGGGGGAGAGATGTCACGTCAAACCCTCCTGCCCTCAGTATTCCTTTCACTTCCCAGAGTCTGGGGAAGGGGAGAGAGAAAAGAGTCACGAACCCGGGAATCAGCAGACCTTAGCTCTTCCTTAGACCTTGCCACGGATGCCATGCTGGTCTTGGAAAGTCCTTTCCTCCCTGGGCCTCAGATTCTCCAGAGGTGGGGATAATAGGAAGGTGTGACATTCACGGTGGTCCTTCAGGCTCTGACATTCGTGTTTCCCAGGGCAGATGCCTTCACGTACAGTGAACAGCGGGCATGTCTGACTGCGCTGCTATCAGGCCTAACGTCACTAATCAGGCGAGAAACACTACGTACATTTTACTTCATCTGAACTTTCGATAATTTTAGCTTTACAGTTTACTGTTTCCGCCATACAATTTCCTTATCTATTCTAAAACTGATTCACAAATGGTTGCAAAAATTTGGGGGCTTACGTTGGCTGTTTTGCAATTCAGACAAGTGATTAGAATATTCCCAGCACATACACTTAATCAAAACAAGCCCAATTAAGCTCACTACTCCAGATTCCACCTCATTAGCTTTCTGTTCCTAAAATATAACAGATGTCATTGCTGCAGGCCCGGAGGTACAGACACATTTTTCAGCTAAGCACTTACAATGCAACCTAAGTTAGAGGAAGATTTAATTATTACTTTCATTGTCATGGCTTCCTGTGGAAGCTCATTTTTCACTTAATAGCAAGCTCTTTCTACCTAGTTGCCCACTGCCACCAAAATAATGTGTCTTTCTCCTAAACAAAGTGTCAGTGTAGTGAGTTCATAAAAAGTGTCATTCTCATCCTCTCCTTTTTTTGCCTGGTAAATTGATTTTGGTTGCTCCTGAACTTATCCAGCCCTGTACTTTTT
The DNA here is from genome assembly GCA_963574655.1 of Perodicticus potto. Lineage (NCBI taxonomy): Eukaryota > Metazoa > Chordata > Mammalia > Primates > Lorisidae > Perodicticus > Perodicticus potto. Next base: position 19,805 of record CAUYRH010166484.1, on the reverse strand, counting down.
ATCAAGGGCCTGGGATGAGGAAGAAATAGGATGCCAGGACTGCTTCACCTCTTCTAGTAATCCGTGGCTTGTTTACTGAGCACGCTCCCACTCGTACTCAGGGAAGGTTTCAGCTCTCTGTCCCCTGCCCACCACACTTTGACAACGTCGTATTATAGCGTTTAGTTCACCCTGACACTCTTTTTATGTGCTGTTTCCTTCACAAGACCATCAACTTCTCTAAGCCTGGCCCCTCACCTTGTATGTTTTTCTGTCACGTTCCCAGCTCTAATCATAGACTTCCACAGGTTTGATACTTTTGTTTCTCATAAAGGATGCAAGAAAAACAGATAAAAGAAAAAACAGAAATCAAATTATGCTGTGGGCAGCCAAAGAAACAAAAATGCTTTATGTGAAAGGGAAAGTTGTTAATTGATTCTTACAAATACAGTAACTAGTGACTATTTCTCTCAAAAGAAGATAGCTGTAAATCTCAGTCTTATACATTATTCACTGATTCAATCAATTTTTCTAATCAATGTGAGCAGTAGTTCATTGGGTCTTGCACTTTTTTTGTATTATAGTACATTTGCTCCTAATTCCCATGGGAATGCCAGATATGGGGGTTCTGACATTCAGAGAAGTGATAGGTATTTCTGATCTGTTGCATAGCCAAGCAGTATCCTGCCCTTTTCTCATAGCCCAGGGGAAGAACTGTGTCCGGGGAACCTCCTTTTAAAGGTAGACACCTGCGTTGTTTCAGGTTTGGTTTTTAATTTATGGTTACGTCCCTTTTATGCCCCTTTCTCCTCCTCTACCTTTGTACTTTTCAATAAGTACTTCATTGTCTCTAAAGAGACTCTGAGCCAGTTTTTTTCTGGGAGACCTTAAATAAGAAAGACTCCAACTTGGCCACACCCCATTGGTGTATCTCTGTTTTTTCTTTAGTTGGGCAGATGACCGTGGGCCTGAAATTTATAATCTAGTAGGAGGCTAATCGGATATGTACCACACACACATATACATGCAAACCAAATGAGGTTATAAAAAACATAATTTGTGATTTTAGAAACTTACACGGACTTATATGTGCAAATGAGTGCCTTTCTCTTCACTGGAATTTATTTTGGGGGGTGGGGTTGTGGGTGATGAGGAGACATATTATGATTTTCCAGTTCCTCCTTTAGAAAATTTCTAAAAATCCAGGTTTCCGTCAGCTCAGGCTGCCATACCAAAATATCACAGACTGGGTGCCTTGAACAACAGAAATTAATCTTTCACAGTTCTGGAGGCTGGAAATCCACAGTCAAGGTGCCGGTTGATTCCATTCTGGTGAGGACTCTGTTTCCAATTAGCAGAGAGCTGCCATTGCCCCATGTGCACACATGCCCTCTTCTTTGTTCATGAGCTGTGAGAAGACAGCCACAAAGCTGAAGGTCACTAACCCTAACCAAACAGGGCCTCATCCTGATGAACTCAATTACCTTCATAAAAACCCCAACTCCAGAGACAATCACTTTAAGGTTTAGGGCTTCACCACCTAAATGTAGGAGGGATGCATGTACAAACATTCAAGATAAAAATTCAGTGTAAGAATTTTTCATTTTCACTGGATTGCCTCCTGATAAGAGGTCCTGTGTTTTTAGAGAAGGAACTGTAGCTTGCTCTCTTTATCCAGCCTTCCTGATATGACATTCCTCTGACTTGACTTCAAATCATATTTGTAGTTTCTAACATGCAAAAAAAAAAAATTGCTCTATAAAATTTAAAGAATGTGCTACAGAGTCTGAGGACAATTGTCAAGGAGGAATTCCACATTTACAGTTTTACTGGAATTAGTGCATAGTCATCCAGATCGACTCGTACATAGGGAAAAGCATTTAATCAGATTTAAAGAGGGGAGTATGCTTATGAAGGCAATCAGTATCGTACTACCCTGTAGTTGTAACCTATCTACAGTCAACCTGCGTTTATTACAAATAGCATCATGTCATAGAATAGCCAGTAGAAAATATGAAATTAAGTACTATGTTTCGATTTTGGTTGACTTAAAAATCTTGAAATCTATATACATTTGGAAAATAGAGCTTTCGTTCTTATAGAAGGTTCCAACCTGCGGCTGGGAAGCAGAGCCTCTGGCTGAACGGGAAAACAGGCACTTTGCCAGTGAAATGGCAGGACAGGAGTTTCATGCTGTACAGGTTGCCTAATATACATATTAAACAAGTTCTAAAAGAAGATATGCATATTCATGAGGGGGTATTGAGCATATAACGGTGTGCAAACCTGTGTTACATATGTCTCATGGTCACATTCGGGTGGAGACAAAATGCAGTAAAAGTAGGCTCTGTACATTGCCACACAAAGGCCCTTAGTGTGCAGCCTCGGCCGACTGGTCATAACCGGCTGGTGGTCAGCATTCACTAACCAGGAAGAAACTTTGTAAAACTGGCCAGCTGTCATGTCAACATTGCAAAGAAAGGAGAGGCTGGCTGTTGTCAAGTGGTCAGCTGAAGTAAAGGAAGGAGTCCTCCAGTGTTTCTTTTCTAGAGCTCCATTGTGTTTAACTTTTAGGAAATAAAGTCTGGTACTGGTTACTGAAGAAGGGGAGGGAAGCCTACCAGGGCATGAACCTTTGTGGTCATGACCAGGAAACTTTATTCTTAAAGTTTTTCTGGGGTATCCTTGGCCAACAAGCCTGTCAAAGGGCTTTGGAGTTCAATTTCATTTTATATTTCTATATTACGTGAAAGTAGGACAATATTTGTCTTTGTCATGACTTTGTCTCCAAGGGTCTTGGATAATGCTGAGCACAGAGGAGGCAGATCCTCACCCAATTGAATTGCTGGGTTATTCTCAAGAAGTCGATGAATCAAGTTCTGTTAAACCTGAAGACTCTTTAATGTAAAGCAAGGATTAGCAATTATGGACCTCAGGTCAAACCTGGGCCAAGATTGATTTTTACTTTTTTTGTATAAGTTGAGAAAAAAAATCAAAATAAAAATAAAATTTTGTGCCAATAGAAAGTTACGCAAAATCCAAATGCTAGTGTGTGATATTAAAACATAATATTGACATGGAGATTTTTATTTACAAATCAAGACTTAGTGAAGAGAGAGTTTATTGGGAAGGATTACTGCAAGGGAGGGAGAAGTGGGGGACCGTTATAGTTGGGAGAAGAATACTATTGCTAAAGTTTTTTAAAAGGTCTCTCGCCATGATCAGCAAGAGTCTTGGCATTAGGCACAAAGGGATTCTCTTTTCTGGAGAAGAATGAGCAAGACTGGAATGAACCAACTGTGGGGAAGTGGGTTCAAAGGGAGGTACGATCAGGGTGTAGGTGGGATAGCTGGGGCTAGCCTACTTTCAGGGGGCCACCCTTATGAAGGGGCTGTAGTATGGCCAAGGTTGAGGGTGGGCCTATGCTCAGGGTCCTGGGGGAAAGGAGGGAATCAACCAAAGCTTGGTTAGAAAGCATTTTGTTCCCAGTCATCAGGGGAGATAAAACCGTTCAGCCAATTATTTATGAGACAACAGAAAGAAAATGGCAATTTGGAGGGCTTATGTGTGGCCTTGTAATGAGTAAACAAAGATAGTACCCACAAGTCTTATCTAAGTCACAGGCACAGAGTAGAGTGATTCTGGCAGTGAGTCATTTCCTAGGACGAAGAGGGGAGACTGGGCCAGCTGCCTTCTCCCTGGACACTGCACGCACTCTACGCTGCAAATGCAGTGGGGAGCCCTTTGCCCTCTCTGGCTGGGCCAGGTGCCTTCTCCCTGGGTACTGCACACACTCACTGCACTGCAAATGTCTGCCTCCTCCTCAAGCACTTCATTTCTTAAGGGAAGAATAAGACTTTGGCTTCCTTGAATTCTTAAAACCTAGAACAGTACCTGAAAAGCTGGAGAATGAAGGAAACAACACACGAACAAACAAACTTTGATATTCAAAACCATCACTAACAATGTATTGTCAAAGACAAGTCTGACTCTAGGGAGAAAGTAAGAGCAATCTTTAATCACACGTGTCTATGCAAATAGCTGCTGTTAGAGTGCAGAGAAACACTTTGTTCTCTTTAGTAGGTTAAATATGCCTCTCCACAAATGTGTTAACATCCTTCCTTTGCTTAGCAAATCCTCTTTTCATGAGCTGCTCAAAGGTAAACTTTATCCCCAGGTTGGATTATCATAACCTCCAAATCTGTGTGCATATATTAAGCTTTCTCCCATCTTGAAAAGAAATTACTGCTCAGCCCCCACATTCACCTCAAATATCAACTCACTTTTCTCTTCCCTTTCATTGTCAAACATCTTTAACAAGTCATTTACATTCTGTCACTGAAAACTTACTTCTACTGCTAATAACTTTCCTGATAGCAAGCCTCCTTTGGGGGCCCTTTCTCTGCCTAGATGTTAATGTTTCTCCAAGCTTCCACCTGGGGTGTCTTCCAAAGCTGGATGTTCTTAAGTGAGCTCACTCCCTTCCATATCACCTGTGGACTCATTATAGACAAATCAGCATTTCCACATCTAACATCACTGGTGAGTTCCAGAACTATAATGATGCATCGTTGACAGTTACCTGAATAGGACACAGACACTTAAAAGTTAACACTCCTAATATCAAACTAATACCTTCCTTCTCATATCAGATTTCCACCCTCAGAGAACACTGTCATCCACCAGGGTCTCTGCATTATCCAGAATGTCCTTCATGGAATAAGCCACTGATGCCAATTGTTTTTACTTCCTAAAGGGTTCCCAAAGATCTACATGTCTTACAATTGCACCTGCTTCTGTCTTGTTTCTCCAAACACTACTTTTACCTGGTTTTATCCTTGTAAAAACATCTTAACTGCTGTCTTAGTCTTCAATTTCACCCACTGTAGATGACTCTGCATTCTGAAACGCAAATTTGATCAAGGCATACACCTGCCTTAAAATATTGTAGAAGACGTTCCAACTTCTTAGCACAGTTTAAAAGAAATGTTATGATGTGGGACCTCCCACCCCACTCCTTGCTTTCCTCCTCTCCCCAAATCCCTGTCTCTCACATCCTTTCCTGTACACTGGCCGGCAGCCATGCAGAAGAATTTTGTTTTCTGAATATGTCTTTCTCTCTCTAGCCTCCATCCTTTTCATGAGCAGTTTTATCTTTCTAGAATACCCTCTTTCCATCCTAACCCTACCCTCCTTCCCAGTCAGTTTCCCAGACATGTTTGCTATTCCTGTCACTGCACAGACATCCCTTTCTTCTAAGGGAGATATTCTGGAATTGCGCCTTCTTTACCATCATCGTGTCTTGGTTACAGGTCTTCCCGTCTCTTCCTTAGGACTCTATTTCTCCTCTCACAGAGAGGTCACCGTGTGTTTTAATTGTCTATCTCCTTCTCTAAACCCCACACAATTTGCATGTATTATGAACTCAGAACTCATTGAAAATTGGATTGTCATATATTCCCCCAAACCTATGACATCACCTAGTGCATGGTTGGCATGTAATAAAGTATGTATGAAATAAATGAAAAAATGATATCTTTCACATTTCAAAGAAATTTGGTAAAAGAGCCTTCTTCTTTCACCAGTTGGCACAGATTAATAGATGCCATAGTTTATTAAGTAAATAATCGACTTATAGTTTTAATTCTTTTGAGATATCTTGAAAAACTGAAAGGTCTGTACATGTGAAGATTTTTACCAAGAAAGTCACTATTGTGCTGTTAATTGTCATTGCTTTTACTATTTTCTAGATTACTTTTGAGGCTTTGAAATATATTTGTTTGCTCAAACGTGGTAACTGAGTGTAACATCTTGAGCGTCATCAGAATTATCACTTTGAGTGAGGTGGAGATGTTCATAGATATTAATCAATACGTAAGTACACTTCAAAATCATGGCCCTCTATGAATTCTTATCCGTCCACGCAGGTACACCCTTGTGTTTCCCCTTCCTCCATCTGTTTTGTGACTCCCACCCCCACATTCGATAACTTGCCTCTGCTCCCCTCCCTCTGAACCCACTTGGATGTCACGTACTGTTCATCTGCCCCTAGTAAATCTCTAGAAAATTAGAAGAGAGCTTTTAAAAAGAGGCAATCACTGTAGACTTGGCATTACTCACATCACCCATTTCAGTCGATTCACTATTAGCATCTATGATGAGGTTTGGAGGTAGCTGCCAAGCCTCAAATGTCAGTGAGATGAAATTTAGCCGGTGGGGCTGGAGCCAGACTTATCACTGTTCAGATTGTGAAGCTTCATGACTGTCCTCTCTTGTTAGCCTGCCTCCATTTGAACACAAAAAGCATAGATTGCTTTGCAAAATCTATCTTAATTAATCATAAATAGTGCCTGATGGGAAGATTGCTGCTTTCATCTTAGTTAAATAAAACACAGTCACTAAATCCTTTCCTTGCTCCAGGCTCTCACAGAACTGTGCAGGTTGCCTCCTTACATATTTGAGATGCTTTGAGGTCTAATCGCATCAGTGTGTTACTGATGGCCTCATTAGTCTGTGCCATCAAGACCTGCTCCTAGCCCCTTCTCCACCAGCAGAGCCAAGTCCCAATGAGTTAAATGGGGACACTGGAATGGCAAAACAATTCCACTCCTTCCCAGCAGCTAATTAAGAAGGAAGGTAAAGCATTGTGCTAAAGACCACAGCAAGTTTGCCTTGCAGCTCTTCAAGGGTGACCTTGCAGCAAATGGTGAAAGTACATAAGACAGTCAGTGTTGCCTGGAAAACGGTCATCAGGGAAGTTCAGATGCTACCAGTTGGGTGGCCGAGCACATTAGTAAGAGCTGGATCTGTTCTCTGCCCACAAAATTTCTCTTCTGTACAAATATGGACATCAAGTAATGAAGAACTCAGGATTCCACTTAAATGAACAATATATAATCAGCCCCTGGTACCAGTAATATAAACACTACATCTTGGATCTTCAATGTAGCCGTTTATAATGGCCACCCATGTAATATAATGAGCCTATGTATCTGCATAATGAGTAGTGGAATTGTCCTTCATGCTTGCCAGCCTCTATTTAGAAAGCCAAAAAATCTAAAACTCAATTCCCATCTTCTCTTGCAGCTTCAGGCAAAGCCCCGTGATATAGTTCTGACCTATGAAATAGAAAAAGAAATTATCCCCCCCAACCCTGCCCTAGCTACTTCCTACCTGGAATACGGAAGGGCAGTCGCACTTAGGACCAGGAAGACAAAGTCCACATACTAAAGATGGTAAGGCAGGAAAATGAAGGGGTCTGATATGTAACACCGTACTTTGATTCACTTTACAAACCCTGGATGGCCCAGGCACTGCCCTCGCAGTGTACAGTATAAGCTCCTATGTCTTTTAGTAACTCTTAGTCAGAGCTTCCATCCTTCTCAGCAGAACCAAACCTTCATGATAGAGACCACAAAGGACTTTTGATCACTCTTTGTCTTTTGTCTAAGAACTTCGTATCGCTCATATTCCATGGTCCAGACTATCTACATGAGCACAGACAAGAGGATGCCACGTGAAAAGAGATCTCCTAATTTATCTCTTCTGAAAAATGCAACAGGTTCTCAACATTAGGGAGTTAATCAAATTTCCAAATTCACAAATACCAGAGTCCAGTTGGTATTGTGTGTTTCAACAAAGGGAATTTAATACAGGCAAAAGGAGAAGAAACACTGAGGGCATCCAAAGACAGTAACAGCAGAACACCCTCCCTGCTCCTCCAGCCGGGGACAGGAGGGAAGAGGTTGGTACACACAGAACCCCGGAGCACAGTGAAGGGGCTCAAAGAGTTGGTGGGTCAGGTTTTAAAAAGGAGACACTGCCTGGGACGTGAGCACACAACGATCTCAGAGAAGTCTGGCATAGACTTCCCAGGGACATTGCCAGGACATTGTCATGTGTAAGGAGATTTGAGGAGGCTCCTTCCAGGAACAGATTAGAAAACAGTTAAGCAAACATTAGAAAATAAAAGCCACCATGAATCTCATCCTGGAGACATGAGTATTGTCAGATGTTACGATGCACATCTTTAATAAACACAGATAATGTTTATCTTCCAGGTAACCTTTTACCTACTTACATACCTTATATCTTCGAATCCTCAAAACAGCCCTTATAGTTAGGTACAGATATATCATCCCCAGTTTGCAGAAGTGGAAACAGAAACTCAGAGAGGTTAAGGAACCATCCAGTGTCACACAATTAGTGAACTGCAGAACTGGGATCTAAAGCCAAGTACTCTAGCTCTGGAAGCCGCGTGCTTAGTCACATGCTCCATTATTTCCTCTGTGTCGTCTTTGGAGACTAAACTTTTCTTTTGCTCTCATGTATGATACTTACTTAAAAATGACAGTTTTTGCTTAATAATACGAAAGGTACATGTGCCTCATGTTTTCTTTAGGCTTAAATGCTTAATATGGCATATCATAAATCCATGTTTAGGGAAATATATAATTTTGGAAAACACATCATTCTTCTCAAAGGTCAGAATTAGTTATAATTCTGTGCATTTCAAGACCTGCTTCCAAAAGCCTCATTAAAATGATATTTCAGCTTTTTACTCTCTGGCAATTGTGTTTTCTTCTATTATTATACTCATTATTGCTTCTCTTCTTACTGTTCTTTTTCCTTTATTTAGAATTTTCATTTTATTTATTAGGTATCCTAAATATGTCCTCATTTATCTCATATTTTCTCTGGTTGTTTTCTCTCTTTTCTCTAACTCCTGGGAAACTTCCTCAAATTGATCCTCCAATTCATTGATTTAGTTTTCTTTAGAATTAATGCCACTGTCTGTAGGTTTCTTTACAATTTCAAATTCAGGGACCATATTTTTAATCTTCAAAAAAATCATTTCTGACCTCAGCTTGTTTCATGATTATAAATATATCCTAGTATCATAGGTACAAACACTTCCACTTGGGTATGATTATGAATGAGACAATTCTCAGAATTGTTTTCTGTTCCTTATGGAAATTATGTACAAAGATGTATGTTCTAATGTCTATGAACTGAGAAGGGACACTAAGAAAGGGGCTTCCAGAGAAATGGGAGGGAAAATGGGAGGGAAAACCTCCCATTTTGCTTTCTACCCACACTGCCTGTGTCATTCCAGCTTTATTTTCTATTTCCACTCATTTTTGTTTTTGGTTACCACAGAACCTTGGATGAACCTTTTCCAGCTCAGCCAATAATTGAACCAGGCCACCTGGGTTCTAGGGAATGAGGACCCCCAACTCCCAACATGAACTGCTAGTTACATACATGGGGTAATTTTCTAATTACATCTTCCTATTGACTGAGATATAAAAGTGACTACCGGTTATAAAGAGCTCTGTTTCAAATAAATGTCCCCATTTGGTATTTCTAACATAGATGAATGAAAAGAGGATTTTAAAGTTCAGGGAAGTTTCTTTTTGCTCTATTATAAATCTGTAAGTTTTAGAAATAACAAGGACTTGTCAACCATCAGCCAGCAGATTCATCACCAGAGAACCAAGGATCATCTTTTGCACGTAAGTGTGGTGGCCAAAAGTCAGAAAGGAAGAAGTGCCCTTTTCTTATTGGCATAACTGCCCCCACTATAACAAACCAGGCCAGTACTGCTACTAAAATGGCGCTTCACCTAAAAGTAAGCCTTCAATTAGCACCAAAAATGGACCCTCAATGTCTACAGTCCTTCCTGAGAGCAATGGCAGCATCTATTTCGCTTCCCCCCTCCCTTACCCCAGAACTCATCTCCCTCTCTTTTCCTTGCTATTCCATGGCTGATGGTAGAATTCCTTTAGAATCCTCTTTCATGTTCTAGTCAGGAAGACTCCTCCTTCTCATACAATGAACTACCAGCTGGCCAGTTATCCTCAAACTGACTTTATCTTATGGTACAGTTTATGAAACATCTGATTACAGATAGCACTGGTTCTGGTATCTTGGACTGACATGTGTACTGCTCCCCAAATTTGAATGTTCTTTTGTCATTCTCATGAAAATTTGGAAACAAGTATGATTTTTGCATATGAACAAACTGCCATGTCTCTTGCATGTTTTTTGCATACGAACAAAACTATCAATTTCCATGACCTCTTCAATATAGCTTTACTCTCCAGCCAAGAAGTTCATTCTTTGAACATTTTCCTCCAATAAATAATTCAAATCATTCTTTCAGGTTAACTTTTATATGAAGTTTGAATTTTCATTTCTTAGCAAAAAGTATGTGATTCATAAATGTTACAATATTACAGGCACCACCATGCACCAAAAAAGCTGTGAAAATGGAGTGTACAATGTATTTCTAAAAACATTCTAATTGATGGTAGATCAGGTACCACGGGTGAATTTAAAAGTTTTATCAAAGGAGGTAGACATTTTGATAGCTTGGAGTAGGAAACATCTTTGATTATGTAAGACTCAAATATAGATCAGCCAGAGGTCCAAAGCTAAATACAGTGTTGCAGGGTTTTACACTTAGCCTTGAAGTGGTAAGAAGGAAAAAAATAAAATGCCATATTATAAAAAGTATGCTAATGTGATTCAAACTTAAGAGCAGTGCAATATTCACCAGAAAAGTGAAACTTACATGTCATTACGTGGTAAAGAATACCACTTTCAAAAGACCAAGACAGTTTTAAGTCACTGTGGTTTCCTGATAACTACTCGGTGAAGTTTGTAACTACCCTGGGTGTTCTTGGATATCCTTACTCAAGGTGACAGGCAAGTGAAACAATTCTCTGTTGGTAGTTTTCCCAAAAAAATGTGCTTCTCTAATCATGGAATTACCAATGTATCCTAACAGTTCTAACTTGAATTCTGCAGGTCCTCTCATTGCCATGAAAGAGGAATTTTATTAGCCATCACTCACCACTGCCACAAATCAGCATGTCATTATTCAGCGTATAAAACAAATTTCCTTAAATGAAGATAATAGAAAGGAAAAGGAAGATTGGTTGAAGATTTAAATGAATAATGCTACCCTGCAAATTAAATAGAAACAATTTTTCTTACATCACAACTACTGAATCTTCACAACAAAGACATGTTTGTCATTAGAACTTGAATAAAGATTACATCATAATAATATAAGTTTAGTAATTATTAGGGCTTTTGCCAAACTGAAGATGAAAAAGATGAAAAATAACTGTGATAATTGAATAAAATAAAGATGGAGGACAAATTTAAGTAAACAAAAAGCTCAAACTAAGAAAGCCACATCATGCTGTCAATATAAAAAATGGGCCCATCAAAGAATCTGCCAATGTGTAAATACAGTTCTTCATCAAACCTGCCAAGTCAAATAAAAGCTAAAGTGATGGTCAAATGATGGGTACAAATCCATCTCCATCACCCACCTGGACCTCTATGAAAAGTGACTTGAAAGAATATCTAATTCACATAAGCCAATAAAAATTTGCTAAGAAACTGGATATAGCATCAAGAACAGGACATCAGCAAAGCTGATTCAAATTCAAACACAGTCTCAACTTTGAGCCTAGGATTTTATTTAAGGATGAGGAAAGAAGTATTCTTTTTTCCTATTCATTGATTTGGATCTCAACACAACGTTCTTACTCCCCTGAGGGCAATGATCTGAGCAATTGCATTACTACTTGTATTAAACACATGCCATTCTTTGAATGGATCTGGATCTGAATGTGTTCTCAGGTACTTACAGCAAACACGCTAAGTGATAGGAGAGGCCAGAGATGGCAATTAGAGAGAGGCAAAACAAGTTTTTCTGGATTGATGCCACTATGTTAGAATCAGGAACAAAAATCACATCAAGTTAGGTTGTAAACTCTATTTACATATCTAATGCTGTAGAAATCCACCAGCTATTATGATTTTTAGAAAGTGTATCATCATATTAAAACTGATGAAAGCATAATTTAAATTCAGTATGAGTCATGACATCTCACACTGGGATCATATTGGTCACCACCTTTGAAAGTATAGTTTGGCTGGTTGACACAGAACAATCCAGAACAAGTGAACAGTTAATCCCACTTAACTTTAATTCTAAATTGAAATCTTACTTTAGATCTAAATGTGACATCAGTCAACAATTCTCATCCACTTGCCCACACCCTTGTGTTCAAAGATACATAAAGAAGATCTTGGAGAACTCTCAGTCTAATTGATAAAATAATTTTTAAAAATCATTTTAAACCAAACAACAAAGACAGGCTATTATAATTCAGTTATTAACTCTGAAGTAGAGAGTGCACATCCTTTAAGAATTTAAAGGAGGGGATGACCGTGTAAGCTTGAACAACCAGAAGAACCTGAATTGAAGTTGAAAATTCTGAATGAAGCCTTGATCAATACACTTCGATTAGGTAGAAGTGGAATATTTCAAGAAAGGAAGCAAGACAAGCAAAGTCAGGAGAGAGGACTAGAGAGAAAAACACTTTAACTATAGTGAATAAATACTTCCTTGATTCTTGACTTTCCTGCACTGTTTTAACAACTATCCCTGCACTAGTTGAATGATGAATGGCCCCAGAAACAAAGGTGGAATATACAAATAAGTTCTAGTCTATTAAAAAGAAAAAAAGAAAAGAAAGCAAATCATTGGGATCGACACTATAGAAGAAAAATTAAATTGCTAGGACTGTATAATGGCTTCAAACTTACAGTCACAAACTGACATATGCAAAAATGTAACTTATTTTTCTGTAGTCAAATATAATTTCTATCATTAAGCTCCTATTCTGCTCAGTAGCACAGAACTGATACCAAGTTCTTTTCAGGTAAATTTCTTCCCATTTAGGCTCTTCTCAGTCAATTCAAGTTGATAATGCAGCCATATTCTAATTTTCAAATCACTCTTAGATTTTATTCTCTCTCTCCCATTACCCCATATTGATTCAAATCTCTAGGAAGCTAAAACAACTGCCATTACAAAAGCAGTAATTGAGAAAGAGAACCTCTATTCCAATGTCTCATTAGGGTTATGTTCTGAGCTGACATTCTGTGAGATGTATCTTGTTTACATGGTCTTCAGACACATCCCTTCATGCTGACACTCACTGAGGGGACCAGTCATTGGGTTAAGGGGATTTTGATTGATTGTTTCTGCTTTATTGAGGTATCTGAAGTCCTGCCTTAGCCTTCAACTTGTAGCCCTATAGTTACTTTTGTTCATCTCTTTAGGCCTTTTAAGCATTTCAGCCCTCCTTTGCTTGGCCTTTCTGCATCTTTTTCAAGAGCATCAGGAAGGTTAACCTATTCTGCTGACCCATCCTGAGGGGCCTTAAATGGCTTTGTTTGGGCTGCCAGCAGAAACTCACTTTGCCCCTAATAAGTCTCTGAACATATGTTCTCTAGAATTTCTGCACCTCTGTATCCACGAGACACATCCCCTATTAGTGCCTATTTCCAGGACTTAGGCTGGACAGGCACAGTCTGCTCCTGTTCATCTTGGTCCACTCCATCCCTACCCTCTGATGTCCTGGAGAGGGAGGAGTCATGCAAACAGTATTACAAACCAATACATGCCCTCCCTTTTCTTCTCCTTTCCCTGATCAGAAAATTTCTTAATAGCTGTATTTAGGGACCTGGGAGGAAGAATTAAATCACAGGTACCACTCTATTTTCATTTTCAATCATTGCTGTCTTATACTTAGGTGTGCCTTTTGAACTTAAACACTAAGAATGTAGTATACTTATTATTTCTCCTCCATCCAGGCAGTTCAAAGCCGGAGAGTTCACTCATAGCTAAACTAAAAGGGTTGGAAGAGAATAACATAGAACAAAATTATAACTCACCAATCAGCCTACTAACACCAAGACTTTGGATGCCAAAAAGTAAAATAAAACTGAAATGTAAATGAGAACTTAAGACTTAAGTAAGCCTTGACTATAATTTTTAATACTCTAAAACAGAAATTCCACTCACTTATTTATTCATTCATTTAAAAATATTCATTGCACACCTATCAGTGGTAAGGCACTGACAAACACAGCAGGCAAGTTTCTTGCCTTCCTTGAATGTATATTATAATGGGGGATAAACACCATAAACAAGTAAACAAATAATTCCTGACAGTTTTAATGTCATAAAGGACTTAGGGTGTACGGATAAAACCCCTGGAAGTGGAGACTGCTTTAGATTAGTGGTTGAAGTCTTAAGATTTTTTTTTCTCTTATAGCTTTTAATCAAATCTGGAACTTTCATAAAACAATAAAATAGCACCTGAGAAGGCTGCGTGTTTACTGGCTTACAGGACTAGAAATACAACAACTAATGGTAGAGGCTCTGCAGGCCTTCCTTTCCCTGAAATGGAGCTCTAAAATGCTTGAAAACAAAGAGAGTTCCAGACTCCTGTTGTTGTGCTGCTTTTGTGAGAGTTTAATTGCTTTTGAATGCATATGAATGTCAATTAGAGCCAGGCTAAATATGTCTTCTTGGAGACAGAGCATTTGGTCTTTCTTTCAAGTTCTTTTGTTTGCTTGAATTAGCTTTGTAGTTTAACAGATGTTTTTGGAGGAAATGGAGACATAAGCTTTTATAATACTGAAAATTAAATGAGAAACAGTACTCTTCTCTTCACCTTCCCCCCAAACATGCATCCCTAACAAAACTGGTAACCCATCTTATACTGCAGACAATCTTCACTTTTGGGTACACATGTTGCTAAAATGAAAGATATTTTTTATGCACCTGGAGTTCATTAAATATTGTTCATTCTTTGGGGAGATACATAATTGAATGCATAAGTGATTATCGTTTAAGCCTTAGGGAAGGAGAGTGTTCTCTAGACTCATAAAATATCCTCACTTTAATTAAAAGTAAAGTAAAAGTACCTCAGAAAAGTAAATGCCATGATCTTCTAGACCAATCCTACTCTTCCAACCTTTTGCTCCCCCACTACAAAAGCAAACTCCTTGTTCAATATAAAGGAACCCACGTACACACTCAACATGACTCTGTTATCTTTCCTGGTCTGATGATACTCCTTTCACTGGTACTGCTCTCCTCCCACAGTTAACAATGCTTGTGTGCTGAACTTGATTCTACAATATTATTGTAAGTTCTTTACTGAAGGATAATGTAACACAAAAACTATCAGCTTTGGAATTAAACAGACCTAATTCTGCCTATATAACTCAGTACAAATGTAACTTTGGACCAGTTGATTAACTTTCCTCAACCTTAGTTCTCTGTTCTGAAAAATGGGGATGAATGACCTACATTCTCATTTTAAATCTGACTCTTACATAATATAACAAAGGTACCTGGTACAAGTTCATCAATTTTCTCTGGAAAATGAGAACTATAGACTCAAATATCTGCTTCAACATTTAAAGAACTTGGAAGTCATTATTCCCATTTTCACAATAAGAAAAAACTCAATCAAACTGAGAATCAGCGACTCTTTTTGGATCTACCAGAGGACTGAGGTTACAAGATAAACTGCTCACCCCCAAGTTGGAGAGAGAGGGGAGCACATACAGTAAAGCACCACTTACTGGGGGCAGAGCCCAGAAGCAGAAGCATCTATTATTGAAACAATAATAGATGAGTTGTTTAAAGCTTAGTGACTAATATGAGAGTTACAACCTCTAGGAGGGCTCATTCTTCAAGAAGTCCCATGTTAGAGTTTTATGTACAAGAACATTACTAAATCATGACTATAAAAATTGGAGAAAAATCCCTTCATGTATCCATTAGGAAGAGGAGACGCAACCATTGTAAAGTATGCTAAGCATGCTCTGAGCACAAGTCCACCTGAGGGAAACTATCATATTTAACCAGAGTCTAGATGACTAGGGTTTCACAATAGTGTAACTGACCTGGGGGAGGTAAAGATCCAATACTAGTTCCATTTTGCCTTTGTCATGGAGGAAAGAAACCCAAAACTCAAATCAATATCACTGAAAGACTGAGACCTAATCATAGGACTATAGAATGCTTCCTCTCCCATATAATAATGGAGGATTACAGCCAGAAGAACTACAAACCTCAGACCCTATTCAAGGAGCAATCTCTAAGGAAACCCAAAGACATTATCTGAGACAAAAACAAAGACATTAGAGAAAATTCCATCTTCTGACACCACAGCTAAAGCAAATAGTAAACATGACCCAATACCTAGCCAGACAAACATAAAACCTCACACTAAAGGTCTATCTGTCCTTTTCAGTTCCATTAATCCAATACATCATGTCTGACTCTACCAAAAATGAAAAGGTGTGGTAAGAGACAAAAACTACAGTTGGAGGAGATGAAAACAGCATCAGAATGAGACTTGAATATGTCAGAGAACATGGTTATCAGACTGGTAATGTAAAACAACCATGATTAACATGCAAGTGACTCCAATTTAAAAAGTGCATTATGTAAACAGAGGGTTGAAAACTTTAAGAAAGAATCAAAAGAAAATGCTGCAAATTAAAACCAATGTAAAAGAAATAAAGACTATCTCTGATGGGCTCATCAATAGACTGGACAAAGCCAAAAGAAAAAAGGTTGATGAGCCTGGAGATATGTCAATAGAAAGTTCTCACACTGAAATGTGAAGAGGAAAAAAAAAAAAAAAAAGAATAAAAAATACAGAACAGAATATATAAAATATGTGGAATAGTAAATGAATGTAACATACTTGTAATGTGCATATCAGAAGGAAAATCAAAGAGAAACAGAAAATATATTTGAAGTAGCAATGACAGAATTTTCTAAAATTCATGATAGACACCAAACCATAGATTCAGAAATCTCAGAGAACAACTACTAGTATAAGTCAGCAGTCCTAAACCTTTTTGGAACCAGGGATTGGTTTCATATAGACAATTTTTCCACAGACTGATAGAGTGGGGGACAGCTTCAGGAAGATTGAAGCGTATGACATTTATTGCACACTTTATTTCTGTTATTATTACATTGTAATATATAATGAAATAATTATCCAACTCAACAAAATGTAGAATCTGTAGGAGCCCTGAGCTTATTTTCCTGCAAATAGATGGTCCCATCTCAGGGTGATGGGAGACAGCGATAGATGAAACTGCTCGCCTTCTGCTGTGAGGTCCAGTTTCTAACAGGTTATGGGCTGATACTTGTCCACCCCACCCCTCTGCTATGAGGTCCAGTTCCTAACAGATCACAGACTGATACTTGTCCATGGCCCAGGGACTTGGGACCGCAGGTGAAAATAACTAAAAAATCTACACCTAGACACATTATATTCAAATTGCAGAAAATCAAAGACAAAATCTTGAAAGAAGCCAGAGGGGGAGAAAAGCACCATCCCTATAAAGGAATGAGGGTGAGAATTGCATAGAACTTTTCTTTAGAACCATGCAAGAATAAAGTAGTAAAATATTTAAGATGCTCAAAAAAAAAGCACCAGCCTAGAATTCTGTATTCAGTAAAATTATCCTTCAAAAGTGAAGGAGAAATAAAGATTTTTCTCAAAAAAAAAAAAAAAAATTGAAGAAATTCATCACTAGTGCACTCACCTTATAAGAAACGTTAAAATAAATTCAGAAGAGAAGAAAAAATATGTAGGTCAGAAATTCAGATATATATTGAAGAAAAGTAGTAAAATAAGGTAATTACTTAATAATTTTAAATATTAAGTAATATTTAATTTAAAGATTAAATGATATTAATAAGGTAGTAAAATAAGGAAATTAAGATAAAATAAAACATTTTATTTTTCTTAACTTTAATTGACTTAAAAATATTAATGTGTTCAAAGTAACAGCAGCAACAGTGTATGGGATGAGAGTATCATTTATGAGTAAGTGCAATGAATAGACAATATTAGAAGTGGGGGAGGAGTAGGGAGTGCCCTTGTAAGGTACTTGTGCAGCAGTACAGTGTTATTTGAAAGCAGAATTGGAAAATGGAAGCCATGTCATCTTTTCCTCCACTGTCTAGAGTTAATTCATTTACTAGCCTTTTGACTAAAGCCAAAATGAAATATATTGGTTCTCATAACTGGGAAGTCCAGGAACCAGGCTGGCTGGCTTTATTTGCTGCTTGCTACAAATTCAAAGTTAGGACTAATTTCATCTGTATTTCTGACAGCCTTTGTTCTTCCCCATGATTAACTTCCAATTTCAGACAGATCTCTTTTGCGTGGGATCGTGTCCACAGCCCAGACCATATCCTCACCACCTCAAGTCCAGAAGTGAAGAGAGAGTGACCTACCATACAGCAAAGATTCACACAAGAGGCTTAAGTCACATTTCCACAGAGGAGCAAATCCCGTATGCCAGGGAACATTATGTGCTAATTGCATCACTTCATGTGCCCCATGATTCAATCTAGGAGATTTGTCAATTTCATCAGAACCTCATGTGTTAAGCACAGAGGAGAGGGTGCTTCTGCGGGGGCAATTTTCAAAAAACTGGGACACACTATTAGTGAATCATGAAATCGATTTAGTGCAATGCAACCAAGCATTCTTTTCCTTTTTGGTTTTGTTTTATTTTTACTTTTAGTAGACAGAATAAATATAAAATAGAAGGGGGTGGTATGGAAACAAAAATGTGAAGAGAACATCTCAAGTAATGAAGCTAAATATTACTTTATATAAATTTTGTATTGTTTTATACAGTGTTTACTAGTCTACAGTGTCAAATACATTCTTTTATTTTTTTTTTTTTTTTGAGTCAGAGCCTCAAGCTGTCACCCTGGATAGAGTGCTGTGGCATCACAGCTCACAGCAACCTCCAATTCCTGGACTCAAGCGATTCTCCTGCCTCTGCCTTCCAAGTAGCTGGGATTGCAGGCATCCGCCACAATGCCCGGCCATTTGTTGGTTGCAACTGTCATTGTTGTTTGGTGGGTCCGGGCTGGATTCGAACCCACCAGCTCAGGTTTATGTGGCTGGCGCCTTAGCCCGTTGAGCCACAGGCACCGAGCCTCAAATACATTTTTATGGAAGGTTGCTTTTAAAAATTTAAAAAACCAGTGTCCTAGTGGAAAATTAAACTATGATTATCACAGGAGATGCTAAAGCAACAACAACAACAAACATATATATATATATATAGATTTCCTGTATCAGAAAAATTATTTAGGGGATACTCAAATGATATTCATTGAATAAATTTTAGAATTTATATTTTAATTGATGCACCTGTTGTGATTGAACACAGTTTAATCACATATTCTAAAAGGAGTTAATACCTCTATGGATTAGAATTTCTGAAGGAACTGTCATAATACTTGAGTTTGCATTGAAAATGAGTCAGGGTCTTGAGTGCCCTGGGCTAAGGCTGGCATAATGAGGAATTCCATCACCAGGTGGCTAGAAATGTAGAGATGGGAAGGAGGAGGCAGGAGATAAAGGAATTCTGTGCAGCTTGTCTTGGATACCTTCTGTTTCCCCAGATCACCCGTGTCCTGCCTCTAACATTCTCCTGCCCCTGTTAACTCAAGCCAGGCACTGCCCTCCAGGTTTTAAGGGTTTCATCTATTTTCATAATAGGTATCTGTAGAATAAAAATTGATTCAAATTGAAGTAGTATCAAAAAAACACTACTGGGACCTGATCAAACTAAAAAGCTTCTGCACAGCCAAGAACACAGTAAGCAAAGCAAGAAGACAGTCCTCAGAATGGGAGAAGATATTTGCAGGTTATACCTCCAACAAAGGTTTAATAACCAGAATCCATAGAGAATTCAAATGTATTAGCAAGAAAAGAACAAGTGATCCCATCTAAGGGTGGGCAAGGGACTTGAAAAGAAACTTCCCTGAAGAAGACAGGCACACGGCCTACAGACACATGAAAACTGCTCATCATCCTTAATCATCAGAGAAATGCAAATCAAAACTACTTTGAGGTATCATCTAACTCAATAAGATTAGCCCACAT
>CAUYRH010166483.1:0-15740 GCA_963574655.1 Perodicticus potto | reverse complement strand
TTGGGAGGCGGAGGCAGGAGACTCTCTTGAGCCCAGGAATTGGAGGTTGCTGTGAGCTGTGATGCCACAGCACTCTATCCAGGGTGACAGCTTGAGGCTCTGTCTCAAAAAAAAAAAAAAAGAATTCCAGCCATTCCAAAGTGGGTAAATTATATTCCAAATGCATGACAGCTTTACTTTCCTAATACTTTCAGCTCAAAGAAAATTAGGAAGAGCCCTTCCTCTCACAGGAAAGACAGCAGCTGAAAAGAGGCTGCCTCGGAAAGCGACCTTTAGATCCAGATGAAACCACTACCAGCTAGTAATCATGTTTTATTTATGCTTATATTTCAAGATGTCTCTCTGTCACTCTAGCATTTTAAATTTATTTTTACTTATTAAGAAATTTTAAAAAGTAAAGAAGAAAAGAAGATCGCTTATAATTTCACATACAATTAGCCTAATTGTGTATTAAGCACGTCTCAAAGAGATTTTTGTTTCACATTGATGGTGAAGATATCCAATTCTAAATAATTCAGAATTAAAAATTTTATTTTTAATTTTTTAAATAGTATTATGAATGGCGAATATTTAATACAATAAACTTCATTTTAGTAAATCATACACTTGAAATGCCTCAGTACGAGGTGGTTAATGTAGAACTAAAGAGGAAAGGAGTTATATGAAAAACACTGTATGAACATGTTTGGGAGAAATTACGTTCAGAGAGTAACAGTTCAAAATTCGTGAGCTTTTTGTCTTCCTTAAATTCTAATAATTTAGTCTATTTCTCTTTTTTTTTTTTGGTGAAATGATGATACAATTCACATTTGGAATATGCAATAAGCTCTATTCTAAAATGTAGATTTTCCTTAGAATTCATCAATCACAGGCTTGCAAGGTTAGCAGCTGTAAGAATTTTCAGTTATATTACTAAAGTTTTACACAAGTGTTATACGAATTCATATTGTATCAGAAATTCATGAATTCCAGTCTCACCATTTCTTGCCAATATTATCATTTTTAATAATTGTCAAGCCAGTCATATCCTAAATTTAATTTTATTCACTATTAATTATAACTCTTCCCTATTTATGAAATTTTATAATTCTTGATTTGTGGATTTTCTATTCACAATTTGTTTTTCATCTTTATGTACATGATTTTTTTCTTTTTGGTTTAGATTTGTTCATGTCATTTCCACAGAAGAAAGTGCAAGAATTATCTTCATATTCAAGAGTACTTCAGACCCAAAATTGTGCTTCAAAATCAAGTGATTTAGAAAGGCAAGAATCTCTTTTATAAATGAAAACGTAGAATATTTATTACTAAATAAATTAGAATTATTTACTTTTAAAAATTTAATTAGGTAGCATTATTTACATTTTTAAAATTTCAAAATGTTGTGGGGATATTAATGTTTGCAATTATGCAGATTGCTTATGTGTTGCTTATGTCAGGGTTATAAGTGTGCACATCACCCAGCTGG
The DNA here is from genome assembly GCA_963574655.1 of Perodicticus potto. Lineage (NCBI taxonomy): Eukaryota > Metazoa > Chordata > Mammalia > Primates > Lorisidae > Perodicticus > Perodicticus potto. Next base: position 14,272 of record CAUYRH010166483.1, on the reverse strand, counting down.
TGTTAGGTATGATTTCACCAATCCTCTCCCATCTGCTTGATTTCCCTTGAGTTTTATTTCCCTTCATACATGATTGGTTAGTTCCAATTTAATAGTGAGTACATGTGATTTTGTTTTTTTTTATTTCTTAGAGTCTTCACTTAGATAATGGCTCCCAGCACCATAAAAATTCTTCCAAAGGGCATTAAGGTCTCTTTCTTCATGGCTGAGTAGTAGTCCAGGATAGATGCATATACCACATTTTGTTAGTCCATTCATGAATTGATAGGCACTTGGGTTGATTCCACATCTTTGAAGTTGTGAATTGTGTTTCAGTAAACAGTGAAATACAGTGTTGTTCTGATAAAATGACCTATTTTCCTTTGGGTAAAGGCACCTGTGGCTCATCGAGTAGGGTACTAGCCCCATATACTGAAGGTGGCAAGTTCAAAGATGGCCTTGGCTGAACTGCAAAAACAGAAAAATAGCTGGGCGTTGTGGCGGGCGCCTGTAGTCCCAGCTACTCGGGAGGCTAAGGCAAGAGAATTGCCTGAGCCCAGGAGTTGGAGGTTGCTGTGAGCTGTGTGCTGCCAGAGCACTCTACAGAGGGTGATAAAGTGAGACTCTGTCTCTACAAAAAAAAAAAAAAAAAAAAAAAAAATCCCCAGTAGTGGGATTGTTGGATACAATGGTAGGTCTGCTCTTTGTTCTTTGAGGTATCTCCATACTATTTTCCATAGAGGTTGCACTGGTTTTTCTGTCCCAATAACAGTATCTGAGTGTTCCATTTCTTCTGAATCCACGCCAGCATCTATTGGTTTTGGACTTTTTGATAAAAACCATTTTCACTGGGGTTAGATAATATCCCATTGTAGTTTTGATTTTCATTTCCCTGGTGATTACAGATAGTGAACATTTTTTCATGTTTGTTGGCTATTAGTTTTTCTTTTAAAAAGCTTTGTTCTTGTCTTATTGCCACTTTTTAATAGAGTTATTTGATTTTTTTTTTCTTGCTGATTTGTTTGAGTCCTTTGTGGCTTCTGGTTATTAGATCTTTATTGGATATAAAGAATGAAAATATTTTCTCCTACTCTGTAAGCTATTTGCTCTGATGATTACTTCCTTGGCTATGCAGCTTTATTTATTTATTTATTTATTAATTTATTGACACAGTCTCACTCAGTCACCCTGGGCAGAGTGCCGTGGTGTCATAACTCATAGCAACTCAAACTCCTGGGCTCAAGCAATCTTCTTGGGTCAGCCTCCCTAGTAGCTGGGAGTACAGGCATGGCTACAATGCCCTGCTAGTAGGACATTTTTTCTCTTTTTAGTAGCGATGCGTCTTGCTCTTCCTCCAGCTGGTCTGGAACTCCTGAGTTCAAGGAATCCACCTGCTTCACCGAGTGCTAGGATTATAGGTGTGAGCTACCATGCCCAGTCCATGCAAATGCTTCTAAATTTAATCAAGTGTGCCATTTATTTATTATTGTTGTTGCTGTGATTGCTATCAGGGTCTTCTTTTTTTAATTGCTCTATACATATATTATTAGTTATCATTAATTCAGAAAGGGTACAAGAAGCCCACCAACACTCTATAAAATTTCACAAGCTACATTGCAGGGGGAAAAGAGAATATGATGTACCAACAGGATCAGTATCCTAGGGTCTGGGAGGATGCCGTCCTGGGGGAGGTGGACTTCTAACTCCTAGTGGAGGGGGTTTCATTCCTAGAGGGGTCATACTTATCAGTACTCCTCAAGCAGGAACCCACGGCTGGTCTCATAGCAGGTGGAGGAGCCATACTAACTGGAGATGGTGTTGCTCTGTCTACAGGGGGACACGGGGATCCCACATCCTGAGGGGTACTACGTTGGGATTCCAAAAATGCTGGCAGTAGCAGCAATGGCAGCAGATACTACAGTATCTCCTCCTTGTGGTTCATTAACCTGCTGGGATGGTCCTCCAACTCCTTGGACTAGGCCTGTAATTCAGCAGGAGCCTAAGAATTGGTGCATCAGCTGGTACTCATTGGCCAGCAGCCCTGCCAAATCCAGGGCCTCCTACAGCTTCAGCAAGTGAAACTTGAGCAATGCCGGTATCTATGGCAGAGACTCTCCACAGCCGTAGATACCAAGTTCTCTCCACGCAGCAACATCAGACCCCACATCAGCTTTTCTTCACGTTCTGGATGCTTCACGTTCTTTGTCTTGATCTTCCTGAATTCATCACAATCACAGAGGATCAAATCTTATGTTTGTCAAAAGCCTTAAAGGTGCCAGTGAAGATCTGGCCATCTTGAGGACACATCTCATTCTATAGTTAGTGTAGCTGATTACAAACCAAACCCAGGCTCCAGCTACTTTTGGAAATTTCTGGCCAGCTCACATTATTTCTAAGAGATCCTGCATAATACCTTTATCTACAGCCTTAAAGAGCAAGAAATTTTAACTGTGGATATCAGATTTGGTGGTTTGGTGGAATAGTAATCAGGACTGTGGGCAAGAGTAGCAAGATTTTGAATCAGGGTCTTCTTCGTAAATTCTATGCCTTAGGCCAGTATCTAGAAGAGTTTTTTCTGACATTTTCTTCGAGAGTTCTTATGGTTTCAGACCTTACATTTAAATTTAAATTTGCTATTCATCGTGAATTAATTTTTTTGAGTAGTGAGATATCTGTTTCTATCATCTATATGTGGCTATCCAATTTTCTAAGCACCATTTATTGAGTAGTGTATTGAGTAGGGATACTATTTCCCTAGCAGACAGTGACAAAGTTGTCTGCTTTGTCAAAGATCAGTTGGCTGTATGTGGATGGTCTTACATCTGGGTTGTCTGTTCCGTTGGTGTTTGTCTCCATTTTCATGCCAAAGCTATTTTAGTTACTATGGACTTGCAGTGTAGCTTGAAGTCTGACAAAATGATGCCTCTGGAATAGAATTATTTAACATCAAAATAAATAAACATTTTAAGTAGAGTAACATATGCCCCCCAAAATCATGGTTCTTCTGTAATTCTTCTGAATGCAATGAATATTAGAAAATATTATGAATTAAGCTGCAATGAACAATCTGGTGCAAATATCTTTATTATGAAGTGATTTTTGGTCTTTTAGATATACACCTAGCAGAGGAATTGCAGGGTCAAATGGCTGGTCTAATTTTAGATTCCTGAGTATTCTCCATACTTCTTTCCAAAAGGGACATCTTAGCTTGCACTCCCATCAGCAGTGCAGAAGTGCTCCCTTTTCTCCACATCCACGCCAATATTTGTAGTTGTGGGATTTTGTTATGTGAGCCAGTCTTACAGGAGTTAGATAATTTTTCAAAGTGGTTTTGATTTGAATTTCTCTGATGATTAAAGATGTGAGCATTTTTCATGTGTCTGTAGGCCATATGCCTATCATCTCCAGAGCAGCTTCTGTTCAAGTCTCTTGCCCACAATGAAATGGGATTATTTGTTCTTTTCTTATTAATAAGTTTGAGTTCTCTGTGGATTCTGGTATCAGACTTTTGTCAGAAGCATAACCTACAATATCCTCTCCCATTCTGAGGGCTGTCTGCTTGCTTTACTTACTATGTTCTTGCCTGTACAAAAGCTTTTTAGTTTGATCAGATCCTAGTAACGTATTTTTGGTGTTGGTTCAATTGCCCGGGGTCGGGGGGGGGACCTCCTCATAAAGTATTCTCCCAGGCCAATTTCTTCAAGTGTCTCTTCTGCACTCTCTCCAAGAATCTTTTTTAGTTTCATGTCTTAAGTTTAAATCTTTTATCCAGTGAGAGTCAATTTTTGTTATTGGTGAAAGGTGTGGGTCCAGTTTCAGTCTTCTACAAGTCACCAGCCAATTCTCCCAGCACCATTTCTTAATAAGGGAATCTTTCCCCCCAATTTATATTTTTGATAGGCTTATCAAAGATCGAATGACAGTAAGATCTATGTGTTTATGATTTAATAAAAAGAGAATTAAAAAATAAAGAAAATATTATAGGCCTATAATATTTGAATGTATCTGACTTGACTTTTTAAACTAAAGGATATTTGTTGCAAATAGAATGACATTTCAAATATATTCAATAATGGGAGAAGTGAAAGTAATCAGTAATATTAATTCATTAAAATTTTGTAGTTTTTTGCCATTTAATTAAACAAATTGTAAATCCTTGATCGAATCAAGCCTCCAAACACTTATGAGTTATTTTTCTTTTTTTTCCAGAAGCACAAAGTTATTTCTGGGGGGAAAGAAATACTGTCACAAACAAATTATTCTGTGCAGCTGTTAGTTTGCATAGAAAAATGACTGCATAAACATAGAGGAATATGTCATGTTTGAGGGGAAATTGTTGGTATACACAAATGAAAGGAATAATTAAAAATGCCCTTTTCTAGATGGAATGTTGAAAGTCACTACAATCACTATTTGTTATTAAAGAAATACATAATAATTTTTAATCAGTTCATAATGAATTAAAGATATGATTCTTTTCTCTTAGGGCTTCATGCAAAATTGAAGGAAAATTAGATTTTCTTAGGTAAATATCTGGAGAACATAACATACCTCAGAACAAATTATGTGTAAAACTAAGTAAACGACTAATGGACTACTTAAATAAATAATCTATAGTACAGTCCTAGCAAAATTCTACTAAACATACAAGTATTTAATACCTAATAATATATGTTTAGTAGAATAAAGATTAGAATAAAACTTAGTAGAATATTCAATAATAATAATATAGAATATTTAATAATATGTGTTTAGTATAATTTTGCTCATGATCCCCTGGACATTTCTTTGTATATTTAGATCCTAAGGAAGAGGATGAACGTTGTTAATGGAGTCAAAAAAATTCTACTAAGAGACTGTCCTAAACTTGTACTAGGAATTCTATAAATAGCTCCAGGAAGCACTTTAATCATGACCCTTTTATGATACTTACGTTGTATGCTGTGATTACACATGTAATCTCCTCCACTCTATGGTGAATTCCTGGAGGACAGGATCTAAGTCTTGACCTAGTTCACCTGTACCTCATCGCAGTACACTCAAAGGAAAAGTGTGGATGGCAAGGAGGCAGCTAGATGGGAAACATTAATAATGGGACATGAATAGAATTGTCAGATACGTGCAAAGCAGAATTATTTTTATTTTTCAATTATAAGTTCCAAGTATACATTAATAAATTTGTAAAAAGTTTCAAACTATTTGCAGTGAACTAGTGATTACCTTTCTCAAGAATAAAATAATGATGAAAGCAATCACCAAGTAACTAGAAGAAGATGATTCTAATCATTTATTTCAATTTAGGCTCATGCCTGTAATACAGCACTTTGGGATGTTGAGGTGGAAGGATCACTGGGGTCAAGAATTCAAGACTAGCAACATAGCAAGATTATATTTCTAAAAAATAAAAATAAAAATGAATTAGGCTGTTTGAGAGGCTAAGGCAGGAATCCATAGTTTCTTTTAATACTGAGTTAGTAATTTTAGCACAGCATAGATAGCACAGTAGTATTTTTTATGTCCTGTTAAATAAATTGTTGTGTACTCTAAAAGCACAAAGATAACATTAATGAGGATTACATTTTTCTTTAAAAGCTTTGTATTAACTCCTTCAAGAATTGATGTTTGAAGAAAATGTAATGTGGATGATGGAGTCTAGATACATTTTTCATATGAATATTCTATTGATCCAGTATTAAAACTACTACCTTTTCTCCCCCAACCGTATTATACTATCAGCCCTGTCAAAAATTGTTGTGTATGTGGATCTCTTTCTAGATTCAATTCTGTAATATCACATTATTTTTTTCTGATATCACACTGGTTAATTTATTGTGATGTTATAATTTAGAATCTGGTAGCATAGATCATTCAATCTTGCTCTCTGCTTTCATATGTAATTTTAGAATCAACTTATTATTTTATTAAAAACCTTGTAGATTTTTATTGGGATTACACAAAATCTGTAGTTCATCTGAGAAGCCATCGCTGTCTTTAGAGTATGGAGTTTCCCAGTGCTTTCAATTCATGAAGGTGATACATGTCTCCTCCTCTAATTTATTTTGCTAATGGTGTGTAGTTTTCTTTGTGGAGATCTTAACACATACTTAGTAAGGTTTATTCAAAGAAAAATGTCAAAGATAAATGCCACAGCATTTTTATAATTGCTAGTATAAAAAAATCCAATGCATGATGTATGCTGACATTGGTTTTAAAGTCTCTTCCTACATTCTCTTCATAATTTTATCAACTATTGTAGCTTCCTTATATATAAAATCATGATGCTTGCATATAATTTCAAGTTTACATCTTCTATGGCAATGCCAATAACTTTTTTTCCCTTCATTCTTTCTAGACTAAGACTTCCAATACGTTGATGAACGGACATGATAATGGTGGACATCCTTGACTTTCTGTTCTCAGAGGAAGCACTTTCAATATCCATCCATTGAGAAGGATGTTTTCTACACTGTGTTTAGGTAATTTTTGTATGATGTAGAAGTGTGAGCTCTGCTATAATCCTAAATCCGTTTTGACTGCTGACAGTGTTTTATTATGCAAGGATGTTCAATTTTAACAATTCTTTTCAGGAAAAAAATCTTTTGAAATATTTTTTATTCTGTAAATAAAGAGAATTGCATTGTTGAGTTTCAATCTTTACACCAAAATTTTATTTCTGAAATGAGCCCCGTTTTGAATTGACAATTGACATGTTAAGCTTTTTATACATCACAAAATGTGCTTAGAATGTTCTTTTCTAACATTTTATTTCATAGTTTTGGATTAAAATTCATGAGAAAGATTGCTATATGTTTTCCTTTCTTGTATAATAATATCCTTATTGATTTTTTGCTCCCAGTCAGTCCTTAGAATGTTCATTATAATGTTAATTCTGTCTCCTTTCCTTGTTTCTGAAATAATTTATTTTTAAAAGGCAATATTTCTTTTTCAAATATTTGGCATACAACAAGACACCTAAACAAGAGTTTTATTTATACTTTTTTCAATAACTTCTTCAGTTTATGAATAAAATGAATAAGAGAATATTTGAATTTTCACTTATGTCAGTGTTGTTAGTTGTTTGTTTCTAGGAATTGTCTACATTATATAAATTTTCTTACCATTTTAAACTTAATTTTTTGCCAATCTTTCTGGTTAAAAATATTTTTTTATGAGCCTTGTGTAAGTTCTCAGAATTGGTCAGTTTATAAGTTTGTAGAATTTCTTAACTAGTCTTGTTAAATTTCCCCATACACATGATAGCTAACCATTCAATCAGAGATTCAAGGATACTGCTGAATAGATTTCTGGAGACATTTTTCTTCCTACTTTCCTGCTCTTTGTTGCTCTGTCCCATAAAGTACACAACCTCAGCTTCCTACACTGGCCACGCTTTTATCCTCAACTAGGACCCTTATGCAGTTTGATTCTTACTCTGAGCTGTAGTCCATGTTCCTCAGGTAGAAAGCCAAGACAATCTCTCTGCTCCTTTCATTTCTTTGATTCAGGGATCACAATCATATATATACTGGTTGTCAGATAATTTCTGCAAGATATTGTTCAGATATTTTCTCCAGATTTTCTAGTTTTTAAGGAGAAAGTCTGGTTTTAGCTACAAATTTAGGTTTAAAAGAAATTCTCCCTCTGAATTTGTCACTTACTGTCCTTTCCCAGAAAATTTCCAAGTGTTATATGGATCACTGATCCCGCTGATGGTAGGATAGGGTTCTTTGCAATGTGAGGCAAATCTTCTTACCTTTTTTTTCATCACCCCTTTCCAAATGTACTACACAGGACTTTTTATTTTTCTTTCCTTCTAATATTGATAGGATATTATATTACATTTTATTTTAACTTAAGAAAATAGAGTAAAGAAAGCTACGATTTTCTATACATTCTGAATTTTATCTAGCGTTTCAGGTTGAAAATAACCTTAATTTAAGTCCTATCATTTAAAAATTATCACAGTTATGGAATTCACACATAAAATAATGTTACAGTTTTTTAAAAAACACTCTCTCTCTACCCAACCAATTTCTAATTATCCAGACGTGATTTTTGCTTCTATGTAATTCAATGTTTTCAGGTTAGGCTTCGATTCTTTATCCCACTCTTTCTATTGCTCCGATCACTCCACTCTTCTCCTTCCTCAATACAACAAGCAAATTCTCACTGTAATTATACGTAAATAAAAATTCAGTATTTGCATGAATGAATATTTAAATATTGTTACATTTAAACTACACTGTTGATTATGATTGCATATTTAATTTTTTAAGGTGACATAAAATGATATGTATAATCATGTACAATATAATATTTTGAAGTATATAAATTGTGGAATGACTCCATGTAGCTAATTAACAAAAACTGCATATTTTTTTATTTTGCAATTTTTTTTCCTGAAGTTGCAAATTGGGCATAAGCAATAGGTTGCCTATATAACCTCAATCATGCTTTTTCCTCCTTAGTGATAAAAATCTCAATGTTTAGCCAGGCACATTGCAACCTGAAATAAAAGCAGTTAAATATTGCCAAATACAAGTAGAAATATTGTTGGCAAAGGATAATTTAAAAGGTGACTTATCTGAGAAGAGTTCCTTTGGTCTAACTGCTTTAATTGTACTAATAATACAGAACTTACCTTTATACTTTATTAACATTGGACTTTTTTTTCAGAACTTATGAATAAGTTAATCAAATACAAGTGAGTAGGTGTATTGATAGCCATTAATGCAGTCTATCCAAATGCCCTTAAATATTTTGTTCATGGATAAGTAAAGGAACACCACTTAAAAGGTGTAACATTTTGAAGGCTTGACATTTCAGTGATCAGCTTATCAATCAAACAATGATGACCTTCCCACTTCAATAGTTGGCTAAAAGAGCTGTTAGAATAACCTTCTCTTACTTTGACAGACTGAAAGCCAGCTCTCTATGACATGTTCTAGTCCATACACATCAGCAACTAAGAAAACAACATTGTACAGGGTGTCTGTAAAGCTCATGTGCACTTACAAAGTTACAACTGGTTTAAACTGCACACGAACTTTATGGACACCTTGTGTTTTACCAGTTTATGGACTGTGTATGTTTGATAAGGTGAACTAGATATGTGTGATTAAGACTGCTACATCTATGTTCTTGTCTCTTCCTATATTTAGGATTAAATGCTGATATGATTTTTCGGAACACTGCCAATCTCTTCTAATGGAATATATGCTATGTAAACATGTGGATATGTTTGTGGGTGTGTATTATAACGCACTCACGTACATAAAGTGTTTTGTAACTCATTTTATGTTATAAGAAACTAAAAAATCTGCATACATGTTTACATGTATATATAAACATAAGTAGAACAACTACATGAATTTACATAATTAAATATGCAGTTTTGAATTTATGTTTGTATATACACAGATATATCAATGGATGGGGGTATCCTATATAATTTAAAGTTATCATTATCTATTCTTTTTTTTTTTTTTTTTTGCAGTTTTTGGGCAGGGCTGGGTTTGAACCCGCCACCTCTGGCATATGGGGCCAGCGCCCTACTCTTTGAGCCACAGGCGCCACCATCATTATCTATTCTTAGAAAATGATTTGGCCATCATTTCTTTCAGATCCAACTTGGAACAGTTCAAGTCAGAAGCAATTGTGTCTGGTTCATCACTCTTTCAGATTCATGTATTATACATGTCATAAAGTCCTCATATGTTTACACAAAGAACAGCCACAGTAGTGCAGGTTAGCTTTACGAATAAATTAGATAAATGATACATCTTACACTTGGTGAATGCAGATTAGTTGGATTATCCTCTAGTACTAACTACAGGAATACATTCTGGACAGGCTAAACACGCATCACTTTGGGGTACTCTAACTCTTGGCATGGTTGGCTTCAAGCTTTATACTCACTGTAAACCTTATTGGAAAAGGAAAAAACAAAACATCCGGTCACGGTAGGTGATCTGTAGCTTTCCAAAAATCTTCTTTTGCTGGTATCATTATCAGAAATAAGAATGTTTTTCCTGAGAAATCAGCTTGTGAACAGTGTGAAGTTATTCATGATTTTTCACTTTATGTCAACTGTAGAGATACTCAAGAACTTAATTTATGAAACCTACCTAGCAATACTAAAAAAATAAGAGTAGGAATCCTGAGGTTTGATGCCATGCTTGGCTCTATATTATTTTTCCTATCTTTTTTAAAAATTCCAGAATATTATAGGCATAGATATGTTTTAATTATATGAATTGCTTTTGTACAGTTTAAATCAAATTTGTAAGTGTACCATCACCCAGATTGTGTGCATTATATTATATCCACTAGGTATGAATTTACCCCTCTTTTTCAGTTCCTTTCCACATGCTTGATATCCATTGAGTTTTACTATCAAACGTGCATATGGGTGTTGATAGATTTGTTAACGTTCAATTTTTATTCTGCCCAAATTGCTTGCCTTCTTTTGGAAAACTGGCTTATTTTTCTTGTAATATAATGTGTAGCTTAACCACATAGGTACACAAATTACACAGATTTAGGATATTGTTATTTGTGATAATTTTGACCAAAGTATTATATCTTTCTTTTTCCTTATTTTCTGGTTAAGGCAAAAAAACCTGATAACTTTTACATTCATAAGCCCACTCCTGTATGGTCCTGAATGTTGGCTATTTTCAATCCTTTATGTCTTATTTTGAATGTGATGTATTGGCAGAAAAATTATTTTCTAATTTATTTTAATTACAAACTTTGTAATCAACTGTCAGCTATGATAACCAGTATTTGTATCATTGCCACTATCTAAATATAAAAACTCATACTCCCTTTAAAATAACTAAAAAACCATCTCATACCATCATTACTCTGCTTTAGTCAACTTATTCTTTGATCAAAAGCCCTAAAGTTATTCGCTTGTATTTCTGTTTCTCAGGAAGAAATTTTCTCAATTTATTTTCCAATCATTTAATGGCTTCAACAAACAGTTAAAATTAACTACTTAACTCCATAACACCAGAGCAATTTCAGCAAGAAAAATGAGTTATCTCTCTAAGTCAATAATCCATGATTAAAATGACCATGTATCTATGTTGCTAATAGAATCCTGATTTATACATTTGTCCAGACATCCAATCTGGTTAAGCTTTTCCTTAGCTTTACTTCTTTAATAAGATATTTTTAATAATGGTTACACCAAAGGAAGCCAGTATGAACTTGACCTCCATTTGTGCTATTAGTTTTTGCTATGTTCTTGTTTAATAGCCTTTGAAATGCACATTACATTTCTGATGTTAGCATATGGTTAAATAGAAATGATGGCTAGCAATAACCTGGAGCATCCCAGAAGCAGCATAACTAACACTTGCTTTCAAGGACAGTGAGAAGTGCTTTACTGATAAAATAAAATGAGCTGAGATTCTTGGACCCTGATAGATTAGGACAGCTAATTCTTGCTCTGATTGCTGAGGAAGTATATGATGCCACAGTCTCTGCTAAGTCCTCAGCACCAGTGAGCTTGTGTGATCTGTGCTGTGATCTGGAAAATGCAATAAGATTCCACTGTGCTAATTGTTGAGGTCAGTGGGAAATTCAGGTTCTGTTTAGAAACACAGGGAAGGGAGATAGACTGGAGCTACTGAGAGTAATATTTAATAAAATTTTATTGTATTGTGGTGCTTCCTTGGTTTGTTTGTTTAGTGATTAACCTATCTGTATTGCTAAACATGAAATGCCCTAAAATATGTGCTAAAAATTGGAAGTACTTGTTTAATGAAAACTTACAGACGGAACTGCACTTTCTCAAGACGCGATGATAACACGCAACTCGAACAAAGTGCTTGTTTACATTCACCACCCACCTGAGAAACAATATTGATTTCACTAACATACAACAGCCAGAAGACATAAATCTGGGGGAGAAATCTGTGCATCTCCTTCAAGAATAAATAAGTTTTTAAAGAAGATGGAAGGTGAAGATGATACTTTCACCCGTATGGCTGCAGAAGCTGAGTTTATGCTTATTCTAAGAAGCCCCCAAAGCATGATCTTTTCTAAAAAAAAAATAATATGAAAACTTTTCTTTCATTTTTAATTTCAAGGGTTTTTTTGTTGTTGTTGTTCATATCGGAAGAGTAATGTAGTAATTCATAGGGCATTGATCTCATCAACAGACATGTATCAGAGTCACTGAAAAGTTAAAGAAAAATTGTTTACCTCTAATAAAGACTGGCTTTTTCTTTTCTTTCTTTCTTTTTTTTTTCCAGACATACCTAGCCCTCTGGGAAATGGAGGTGGCAGGATTGCTTGGACTCGGAAGTTTGAGACCAGCCTGAGTAAACATGAGACCTCCTCCAGTCTCTTCTAAAGATACTACAGTTAGCCAGGCTTAGTAGTGCATGCCACTAGTCCCCACTACTCAGAAGGCCGGAGCAAGAGGATCATTTGAGCACAGGAGTTTGAGGTTGCAGTTAGCTATAATGATGTCCCTGCACTCTACCAAGGGAGACACCGAGACTGTTAAACAACAACAACAACAACAAACCTCACCTTTTAAATTCAAGTCTTAATTTTTTTAATATTTTGCAACTTCCTTCCATTGAACTTGAAGCATCCTAAATCACCAATAGTACCATACATTCAGATAAAAAGTCTAAGATTAAAAATAAAATTATGAGCTCATATAAAGAAAATATAAACTAAAACATTGCATTGTGTTAGAAACCTCATTCTTAAGAAATGAAGAAAACTAGACACAGAAATGTGCTTGGATTTGGTTACTGTGCACACACTATTTGAAAAGATTGCAATCAAGCCACAATATTCTAGTAATCTGGGTAGAAGTTTCAGTTGTCAAAATGTGTAAATGTTTTTTATAAGGACACAATGAGAAACACTGAACTATAAACTATTTGCAAGAAAGCTGATTTTGCATAGAAAAAAATACTTCAGCATGAGAGAACATTCTTTCATTGTCATCTGTTATTAATTGCATTTTGGAAATGTGTGAACCTTTAAAATAGTCTTTTTTGCATATCAAACTAAATGATTTACAATTCCATTGAACTTTCTGCAAATGAGATTTGAAAATTTTGATTACATTTTGTTCTCAATATTTGGAAATCTTTAATCAAAATTTTTAATGAGTGGTGAACCAAAACCCTTCAGCTTTTGAAGCTTTTGTCAAATTGCAATATTTAAAAAGTACTTGCAAGCAAGACATTGACTTCTCTATAAAAACAGAAGGAGATTGCTACCAAATTAAACAATGAGGGCACACTGGTGCACACCTTATAATTTTGCAATTCTATCCTTGGTTTTAGAGTATTGTAATCTGTAAAAGAATTTTCTGATAAAGTTCCATTTTGGGGGGGGGCACCTGTGGCTCAAATAAGTAGGGCACTGGCCCCATGTACCAGAGGTGGCAGGTTCAAACTCAGCCCTAGCCAAAAACTTCAAAAAAAAATTTTCCATTTTTTAATTGCATACATTTATACTCTATACCAGAAGAAAGACAAATTTCAAAATATGAATTTTGTATTATATAAATTCAGTTTAATATTCCAAAATTATGGGTGCAGAAAGTATTTTTGACAATTTTTTTCTGTAATTATATATGCCAAAATGGGTATTAGGAATTAGAGCAAAAAATTTTTTTAAAAAGCACCTGCAATAACATTTGAGCTTTGAGTTTAAATACTTACAGTTTTCAATATAAAAACATGGAATTTTAATTAATTATACTCCAGTTTGGAGAATTTTGGCTCAACTGGCCAGATATCACAGCACTGATATTTTCTTAATTAAAAATATTATGGTTTACAGAGGAAATCAGTTGAAGAAGTAAACATCTTTAATTTATTAACCCTAAAATAAGAATTTAAGAATGGCCACTGAAAATTATAAAAAAAAAATTATATTGAAAAATAAATGTTCTGGCTCGGTGCCTGTGGCTCAAGCTGCTAAGGCGCCAGCACTCTACCCAGGGTGACAGCTTGAGGCTCTGTCTCAAAATAAATAAATAAATAAATAAATAAATATTCTTCAAAAAATGAAATAAAATTAGTGAAATTGAATTTTAAGGGTGATATGGCTAGAAAAAGATTACTATATATGAATGTTACTTGTAATATTCAGTTCTTTTTTTTGTTTGTTTGTTTTAACTTTTTATTAAAATGCTTAGAATACAGATTGACTTTCTTTTGTAAATGACTGTTTTACTCTTCCTGAAATAGGACATATATGCACTCTGATAAAACAGAATGAAAAGTCTCAACTCATGGGAGTTCCCATA
>CAUYRH010166481.1:0-10766 GCA_963574655.1 Perodicticus potto | reverse complement strand
TTTGATAAACATTTAGGTGTTTCCAATTTTGTGGCTGTTATATATGTTATCCAGCATGTGTTCTTGTGCATATGTGGCAGACTTTTTTCTCGTGATTATACCTAAGAATGAAATTGCTGGAGTTTAGGACATGCCCAACTTTGGCTTTCTCTCTCCCACACATTAAAACATCTATACCACTCTCAAAGAAAGCCAGAAATGCCCATTCTCACTCAAAGTTCCTCATAGTCCTCATCCTCCCTGCTTTTAGTGAGAATCGCTCAGCATTTCTACATTTGTAAAATGAGGAGGGTTGGAGTAAACGACCTCTGGAGTCTTTTTGCATTCCCTACATTCTCTATTTGCTTCCCTTGAATTTCCCGTTTTCTTCCTTCTTTACCTAGAGGTAAACTATCACAGGGATTATCAAACTATTTCTTTTTAAGTCTGTAAACCTGTTGTTTGGTATTTTATATTTGGAGCAGCCTATAAACTTCGAAATCCACAAATATAATTTCAGTAATCACAAGGAAGAATATTGCCTAAATTGATGGCGTCCTCGCCAGTCTTACTTCCAACACCATTAAAACCAATCAATAGTTTTCAAACTTTTTAAAGCAATGGACTTTTTTAAAGTAAAAATGCAAACTGAATTTAATGCTATTGGCTTCATTTCCCCCAGTTTTCTTATTTCTAATACATGCCTTACCCATTGGCAAAAGCCTTTTTGTAAAGTAATTACCATTATTCCCTTGGTGAACTTCCTGCAATTGAAAAATATTTAAATGCTATGGTTTATCTTGCTACTTTATTCATGAAATTTACATTTCAAATTTCATCAGAGTTTTCTTCACACTGGTGTATATATATATATGTGTTTGTGTTTATAAATATATATTATATATATGCACACACACAAATATATAAGTATATTCCCCCTATTCCCCCCCTGCAGTTTTGGCTGGGGCTGGGCTTGAACCTGCCATCCCCAGTTTATGGGGCTGGCGCTCTACTTCTTGAGCCACAGGCACTGCCCCCACACTGGTATATATTTTTCTATACTAAAATCTGCTGGCAATATCCATGTCAAAAAAAATTACTCTTTATTTCCAAAGAGCACTGATTTTACTGCTTGTAATTTCTATAGCCGTGGTTCTCAACCTGTGGGTCGCAACTCCTTTGGGGGGTCTCCTGCATATCAGATGCTTACATTACAATTCATAATAGTAGCAAAATTATACTTATGAAGTAGCAACGAAAATAATTTTATGTTTGGGGGTCACCACAACATGAGGAACTGTATTAAAGGGTCTCGGCCTTATGAAGGTTGAAAAACACTGTTTTATAGGGAAAAATAGCTTCAGGCCTGGAAGGGGCATATTTGTAGGTCAACACTGATAAGAAGGTTAATCACATCATATTTTAAGTTGGAAAAGTTGGTATTTTTTAAATGTATGCAAAATTTTGAAGCAATCTCTTCCAGTGAGAACATTACAACATAACAGAGTTGGTGGAAGAGCAGGGTAAACACTCACCAAACAAATTGCAAGACTAGAAGATGGGCCGTTTACTCCCTCACCAAACTGCCATCTGAGTCCCAGAATTCTCTCTCATCTTCTCTCAGATGTAGGTATAAAAGACCTTCAACTTCAGTCTCAGCTCTTCCTCTCCCCTGTCTCACCCTGCAAAGCCTGTTCTCGTCCTACATGTTAATATGCTAGTTGTGGACAGGCCTGGCACCCAGAATCAGCCCAGAATGGGGCTGGTGTCTGGATAGTTAATAGGTGAGCTCCTGCTTTGGCATGTATATGTACCAAGTAATGAGTTCCCCAAAGCTATATATTTCCTGTCTTTTTAAAAACAATTCCTGGGTCTCCAAATTGTAACTCTTACCATCAGCTTAGCCTCTCAGAGCCCCTTCACCTAGAGGAGTCGTTAGAAAGGGATTGGTTAAACCCTCTTTGCCCCAAGCCTTTCAACCAATGATCTGCCACTGTTCGAGGTGAGCATCAGCAAGAACCCGGAACTGTATCTTTTTTTTATTTTTATTTTTTTTAGACAGGTCTCACTATGTCACTCTTGGTAGAGTGCTGTGGCATCACAGCTCACAGCAACATCAAACTCTTAGGCTTAAGTGATTCTCTTGCCTCAGCCTCCCAAGTAGCTGGGACCACAGGCACCTGCCACAATGCCCAGCTATTTTTTTGTTGTAGTTGCCATTGTTGTTTGGCAGGCCTGTGTTGTTTGTGCCACCAGCCCTGGCACCCTAGCCACTGAGCTACAGGCGCTGAGCCCTTGACTGTATCTTTGGCCTACATGTAATTAGTTTCATGAATAAAAACAATGACCCTCCCCGCCATACACACACCAATATATGCTTTCCTTGTACTTTTCTTGTGCTTTGTATCCCCAGGCCAGCAGGGCTCAGTGGCCAAAACATTATAATCCTTCTGTTTAACTCACTAACCCCTTTACCTTTTAAGCCTCCAGAAATAGCAGGCTCTTTGCGGGGTAACAATGCCAAGACTCGCCATCCATTGCTAACCTGTGACTTCTGAATCAGGCCTCCTGCACACGTTGCTTGCAACACAACCTGCCCCAATACCTTCCTGAACCCCTTATATGAGCCCCTACCCACAGTTGGTTGAGGAGACGGTTTTAAGTCAGTTGCATCTCCCAGATGACATCATCTGTGATAAATTACCCTTCTTCCTTCACAATCCTTTTTGTCTCAGTAATTGGCTTTCTGTGTGGAAAGTAATTGGACCTGGGCTAGAACCCTCTTGTGTTTTTTTAACATAGATAAAAGTCAAAGTTACTCTCCCTCCCTACCCCCAGATGCTGTAATGTCAGGGTATTTCTTTTTGGGAGCCAACTCTGGGCCAAGGGAGTAACGCTCATTCATTCTTATCTCACAATATCTGCCTGAGATGAGTAGCCAGCAAGCCCCTTTACAGTATCTTAGAGGTTTTTATCAGAGTCAAGAAAGAGCACAAAGAACAAAATGTGGATAAAGAGGAGGAACGATAACACCAAGGGAAAAGGCCCAGCACAGCAGCTCACTTTCATCATCCCACACTTTGGGAGGCTGAGGTGGGAGGATTGCTTGAGGCCAGGAGTTCCTTACCTCTATCAAAAAATACAGACATTAGCTGGGCATGGTGGTGAACACTTGTGGTCCCAGCCACTTGGAAGTTTGAGGCATAAGGATCAATTAGCCAGGAGGCTGAGGCTATACTGAGCTATGATGGCATGACTGCACTCCAGCCTGGGTGACAGCAAGACTGTCTCAAAAATAAAAATAAACAAGAAGAGAAAGAGAGGAAAAGGAGCAGTTATCTCAGACAGAAACCATGTTTGTGTTACACATGACATGCCCACTATAGACACGGCTAGAGTAAACAAATACGTGCCAGCTGATATTGAAGGGATAAGCAAAATAAAGAAAGGAAACAGGACTGAAAGACATCCAAGGTCAGACAATTGGGTTCACTGACTCATCCTAGAAAAAGTGCTATATACCTTATTGCTGAATATCATTACAGTTACATTCAAAGTGCTCCTCTTGGGAAGCAACGCACTAATGCCAGTGCCTCGTCCACCCTTGAAAGCACTTTTCCTAGGATGAGCTCATGAACTTAATTGTCACACCTCATGAGAAGACAGTGCCAAGGGCCCACTCCAGAAAAAGAGTTCCAAAATTGCTCTGAAGCATGGACTAGGCTCTGGTATTGATGCATACATAGCCTCCCAAGGGGAGTACTTCAAAGGTGACCATAGCGATATTCAGCAATGAAGTATGTAGCATTTTTTCTGGGACGAGTTCACAAACTTAATTATCGAACCTTGTAATGGATATCCTCTTGGTAGAGTAGAATAAATTACACCTTTGGCATACACTGATCAAGATCTGGGTGAACATCTGAAAGGTCAAATTAATAAGAACCATATTCCGTCATGTCATTATTGGCAGAGAGAGAAATCTTACATCAATTCTACTGATCTGTGCTAAGAAGGATTTTTGAACCACATCTGGATTCAGCAGTAGAGTGTCATATGATTGTTTAGTAATGTTTTCCGCAGCCCCATACTCATCAGGTAGTTCCCTTTTCTTTTCCAGAACCATCCTCCCATTAAGTCCTATCTGCTTCTCTAAATATATGCTTCAACTTCCGTGTAGACACAAGGCATTTAGAAGGCTTCCTAGGATGCAGATTCTGATGCAGCAGGTTTGGGGCAGAGCCTGGAATTCTGCATTCCTGAGAAGCTCACAGGGGATGTCCACACTGATCCACAGAATTTTCGAGTCTTTTTATAACTTTATGACAATTTCTCTTGTTAATCACCCAGCAATATTATTACTTTTATTCCTTTTTCTGACTTCTGGCCAGGCAGAGAAGTAAGATAGTAGTCACTACCATCAGGCCTTAGCAATAGAGAATTTTTTAAATTTAGAATAAAAGATTTCTACATTTTATGATTTTCAATGTTATATATTTCTATAGGTATGTGTATGTACATATGCATATTTTGATCAGTATGGAATTTCTCTCAACCAACCTTCCTGAGCCCTAGACTACAAAAAAGATTAACATCCTTAAAATGGCCACCTTAACCTTTCTAAATTATCAAATAAGTCACATTCACCACAGTTTCGCAATTAATTGTTCTTTATTGCCTTCTAACTTTTTAAAACGGTGCCCCCAGCATGATGCACATGCATCAACCGAGTAATCCTCGGTTACTCTGAGTACATTTCACTCCTCAACACTGCAAATGCCCTGAAAGCAAGGATACTTGTTCACTGTTAATGAACATGATTACACAAAAATGAGCTTATGTGAAAAATTCCGAAGATACAGATACTGACAAGTTAATCAGTTTATATCTTTGCAGGTTAGCCATTGTGAAAAATCCCAAGAAAGACACAATGATTCTTTAATCATAGTGCCTCATGAAGAGTATGTGGGCCTTGTGCCCTGAGCCAAAGCACATTTTCCTTCTGGGAAAATTTCCCAGAGGAGTCTTCCTCTTCTTCCAAGTTCAGTTGCCTTCAGTCATGTCATCAGAAGGCTCATGAGGCATGTCCTTGTTAATGACCCACTTTTCATTCCTATGTAGTAGCGTCTATGGGCCCACTTTCTTCTTCAGTTTCTTCAATAGCTGAAAACTCCGTGTCAATAAGTGGTTTCAGGAATCTCTCAACCTTGGTCAACCTTTGTTTCAGTTTCCCCTGCATTGACTCATACTCGGCCAGGATCCGGGCAAACCTCGTTTGCAGGAGGTCCACTGACCCCTCCATTCGAGTGACCTTCTCTTCGAGATCTTTAGGGTCACTGCCAGCGTTGGCAATGTTTATATCCAGTAGACCATCTTTCATTAAGATTTGCTTCCCTTTCTCTTCCAGCATTGCTTTGGCATCAGGGTACTCGGTCAGAGCTTCCATGAGGTCGTCTTTAGAGAGACAAAATAGGTCTGAGTAGCCAATACTTTTAATATTTGCCGTTCTTCGATTGCCAGCTTTGCTGCCTTTGATGTTAAGAATGCTGATCTCACCAAAGTAGCTACCGTCACTCAACACCACGAACTGGGTGACCCCATCATCTGCCACCACAGCAAGTTTGCCCTCCTTGATGATGTACATCTCCCGTCCAATGTCCCCCTTCTTGCAAATGTAATCTCCAGGACTGTAGACTTGGGGCTGTAATTTCAAGACCAACTCCACCAACAGGCCAGCTTCACAATCAGCAAAAATTCTCACCTTTTTTAATGTGTCTAAGTGAACGTTGATGGCAATTTCCGCTCTTAGTTTATCGGGCAGATACTTCAAGACTTCTCTCTCATCCACTGTTTTTTTGTTGGTCCACAGGTAGTCAAACCATTTAATAACCCTCTTTTCCATATCTTTGCTTACATTTCGAAAGTTCATATATTGCTTGATAGCATCAATTCTTGCTTGAAATTCTGCTCTGGCTGCATTCATGTTGGAAATCATAGAACCTATGTTACCAACGATGGTAGCAAAAATTAACACTCCAATTAAGAAATCGACCACCACAAAGACATACTCAGAGTCCAGCACAGGAGGTGGTGTTTCTCCAATGGTAGTCAAAGTCAGCGTAGACCAGTAAAGGCTGTATACATATTTTCTAGCCAAACGACCAAACTCAGGATCATTAACATCAGGGTAGACCCATGTGTCATTTCCAAATCCAATAGCTTTGGAAATAGAGTAATACACACATGCATTCCAGTGGATAATGATGACAATATACATAACAAGGTTAGATATCCTGAAGATGTTTGGATAATTTGTCCTTGTTTCTGTTCTCTGGAAGAACTCAAACATACGAGAGATCCTTAACAGCCTGTTTAATCTAATTTCTGGATAGTTCCACCCCAACTTAAAATACACCAAATCAGTTGGTATTACGGACAGAACATCAAGTTTAAATTGCAGGTTTTCTTTATATTTATCTATGAGTTTACGTTCTTCCTTCACCAGCAGTCCTTGTTCTAGGTAACCTACAATAGAGAAAAATTTCAAATTAATATTTCTCCTTTTTATGCCATTATGAATGTTTTAAAGTAATTCTCCATTAACTTTGTTGAGTTCAAAATAAAAGAATTCATTTTCAGTAAAAATGCCCTTAACACTGTAGTAAGTATGAGTACAAATCAACATATGGCTGTGGGATATATTCTGTTGCAGAAATAAAAGGTAAAATTTTTTAAGTGCAAAAGTGAGAGATTTGTGTAGATTTTTGTATGTACAGGATAAAAATCTCTCCAGATCCGGCAAAGAAAGTCATTCCGTCTATGAGTAATGTTCTTGTGATATTGTGATATAATATATAGTTGGTCTCTGTTCCCATTTTCTGGCACAGAACTCTTAAAATCCTTGTGATTTCCTGAGCAATATGGGTGCTAGGTGCCATTTGTGTTCTGGTATTTGGTCTTTGGCTTGGCACTGGTTTCCTGATACAAAGCTCCTAATCCTTTAGAATTTTCCAGGTGATAGAAGTGGATTTTGTTCTAATGAGGCAACTTTTGGTGAGCTCCAAGATGGGGACTGGCATTCGGAAAGATGAGCCATGTTTAGAAGCTTGGAGCTTTTGGCCCTACCCCTCATCATCCAGAAAGAGAAGAGGAACTGGATATTGAGTTTGTCATTGATGAAGTCTCCATGATGAAGGCTCCATAAAAATCCATGAACCAAGTGTTCAAAGAACTTCTAGGTTGGCAAGCACATCTACATGCCAGGAGGGTGTCACACCTCATGGCCACGGAGCAGAAGCACCTGCTCTCATGGCTCACCCAGACTTCACCTTGTGCATCTCTTTAGCTGGCTCCTTATCTGTGCCCTTCATCGTACCCTTTATTAATATAATCAACCAGTAAACATGTGTTTCCCCAAGTTTCATGAGCTGTGCTTGCAAATTGTTGAACCTGAGAAGAGGGCGAGGGGCACCCCAATTTATAACCATCTGGCCAAAAGCATAGTCCCAGTGTGGAGCTTATGATTGGCATCTGAAGTGCAGGATTGTCTTGTGAGGCTGAGCCCTTAACCAGTGGGACCTATCCTAACTCCTATTAGTGTCAGAATTCAGTAAAATTGCAAACTAGCTGATGTTACAGAACTGTTTGATGTGGGGGGGAAGCTCCATTTACATTTTGGTGAACAAAATTGTCTTGTGTTGCAACTATGGTAAGAGAAAATATTTGTTTTTTCTACCTCACACAGTTCTTGGAAAGTCTCCTAAACGCCCCAGCACTGTGCCTAATACCTTATGCCACTGTGTTGACAGAATCTCACCCCACCCTCAAAGTTCACGTACCAGTCCTGCTATCTGACTATTTTGTATATTCTTGCCTTGTTCATTCAATGTGAAGTATGCTATGTGCCCTTAAGGGCAATATTGTTATCTCTCGTTCTTGCCCTCTCCTAGCCTCTGTAGACAGATTTTCCTTTCTATGCTGCTACCCTGGGCCTTGTGTGGTTAAGGACAGAATTCCAGCACTCTGATGCATTACAGCAGGGGACGACTTGCCTCCTCCTCCCCTGTTGGCTGCCAGAGCTGCAAATAGGGCAGAGCTCCCAGAGCAGCTCCGGGGCACTGATATTTACAGAGTGCTCCAGTCTTCTGTAACAATTCATAAAAGCTTATACTCTGGGTTCACTGGTTCTACCTGCATGTGGAGAACAGCGTAGGAACAATGAGCTCTTACCCACAGGGGGTAACAAACATCCAACTGAGGCAAGACTCGCAATTACAAACACATGCTATTACGGATAATAGGTCAACGTACCTGTTCCAACCTACATACAGATCCAACTTATGAACAAATCTACACAACCTATCTGGTTAGTAACCCGGGGACTGCCTGTACTTAACAAGAACGCTTCGGGTGGGAAGCTTTCAGACACTACCCCCTGGTCAATAATGTCCCGTCATGAAGGACAAAGTTAAGTGATTTTTTCCGGCTTCTTATAAAATTTTTAGTATATCACATCTGGGTACAGTGACACTCTATGTCTTTTCATTTTTTATATTTTTTATTTCAAATTAATACGACGATACAAATTTTTAGATCACATAGTTCTCACTTCCAAGATAAAGTTCCAGTGGTAAAAGAGCCCCTGAGCCGGGGTATGTGGTATCCACCCACGCATGGTGCCCATCACCACCAGGTCTTTTGAGTTTATCGCCCTGGTAGGCAGCAATTAGCCTTTCATCACAGAGCTAGCAGAATATTTCTGCTCTCTCTTGTTCTCTTGCCTGGCATAAAATCAGTGAACAGGATAATGGGGAGAAGCCACGAATCCATGTTCAAAAGGTGGCCTGGTCTTCTGAGTCAGCTGGGAGCGAGCACAGCATCACTCCCGCTTCCATCCGCCCCTTTTCCTCCCAAACAGATCCTGGTGAGTTTACTTTGAAGAACCCTTGAATTAGGAAATTTCACATTACATGATAGAGACAAAAGTATGATATTTTAAAATATTTAAAACTGCACATATTTACCTGTCCTTGTTCGTATGAACATATCGAGAAGATAGACTAAATCTGATAAGTAATCGCAAGCAATCCAATATTCTAGGTAATCAGATTGAAGTTCTTCAAAACACGCTCTGTAAATGAAAAACTTACATAAATAAAATGAAATGGGGCCAATTTAAGTAAAAAAATCCTCTTTGCGTAATTTTTCCTCATGATGAGAGGTGCAACACGCCAAGGCCAGGAGGGCTCCCAGGCTCCATCTGATCAGCCCTGGCTTTTCTGGAACTGTCCCTGAGTGCTTGGATTTTGTTCCTCACACTTACACATTCCAACATTCTTTCCATTATACTAGCCAGTTTGGGGAAAGCATAAAAGTGAGTTAAAGGGTACAAACTATACATTAAGATAAAAAAACATCAAGGAAGCAACCCAAACGCCCATCAACCCATGAACGGATTAACAAACTGTGGCGTCTGTATACCATGGAGTACTATTCAGCCAAAAAGGACGGAGACTTTACATCTTTTATGTTTACCTGCATGGAGCTGGAACACATTCTTCTTAGTAAAGGATCTCAAGAATGGGAAAAAAGTATCCAATGTACTTAATACTATTATGAACCCAATACATAAATACTCATACAAATGATAAAACACAAATATAGGTAGTCTAGCAAGAGAGAAAGAGGAGGGACGGGGGGAGGGCATATGGTGGGGGAGGGCATATGGTGGGGGGAGGGCATTTGGTGGGATTCCGCCTAATGTACACAATGAAAGGGTACATTTCAAAATAACCGAGAGGAAATTTTAAATGTCTTACCACAAAAAATAAGTCAATGAGGTGATGGTTATCTTAATCAGTTTGATTTAAGCATTCCACATTGTATATAAAATCATCATGCTGTACCCCATAAATGTATACAGTTATGATTTTAATTAAAAATTAAATTTAAAAAAAGATTTTTCCATGAATTGAGGTATATGTACACCATGGAATATTATGCAGCCTTAAAGAAAGATGGAGACTTTACCTCTTTCATGTTTATATGAATGGAGCTGGAACATGTTCTTCTTAGCAAAGTATCTCAAGAATGGAGGAAAAAATATCCAATGTACTCAGCTCTTCTATGAAACTAATTTATAGCTTTCATATGAAGGCTATAACCCAATTACAGCACAAGAATATGGGGAAAGGGGCAAGGGAGGGAAGGGGAGGGGGAAGGATGGGTAAAGGTAGGGTAATTGGTGGGTCCACATCTATGGTGCATCTTAGAAGGGTACAAGTGAAACTTACTAAATGTAGAATATAAATGTCTGAACACAATGACTAAGAAAACGCTATGAAAGCTATGTTAACCAGTTCGATGAAAATATTTCAAATTGTATATAAAACCAATACATTGTACCCCATGATTGCATTAATGTACACAGCTATGATTTAATAAAAAAAAATTAAAAAAAAAACAGAATAGAGTTACTACACCTAATGAGGGTATATTTCAAAATAACTGAGAGGAAATTTTAAATGTCTTACCACAAAAAATAAGTCAATGAAGTAATGGTTATCTTAATCAGTTTGATTTAAGCATTCCACATTGTATATCAAATCATCATGCTGTACCCCATAAATGTATACAGTTATGATTTTAATTAAAAATTAAATTTAAAGGCTCGGCGCCTGTGGCTCAACAGGCTAAGGCACCAGCCACGTACACCTGAGCTGGCGGGTTCGAATCCAGCCCGGGCCCGCCAAACAACAATGACGGCTGCAACCAAAAAATGGCCAGGC
>CAUYRH010166480.1:0-75938 GCA_963574655.1 Perodicticus potto | reverse complement strand
TTTTTGGTTGCAGCCATCATTGTTGTTTGGCAGGCCCAGGCTGGATTCGAACCAGCCAGCTCAGGTATATGTGGCTGGCACCTTAGCCGCTTGAACCACAGGCACCAAGCTGAGACAGTCTCATTTTATCGCCCTCAGTAGAGAGCCATGGCATCTCAGCTCACAGCAAACTCCAATTCCTGGGCTTAGGCGATTCTCTTGCCTCAGCCTCCCAAGTAGCTGGGACTACAGGTGCCCACCACAACGCCTGGCTATTTTTTCTTACAGTTTGGCCAGGGCCAGGTTCGAACCCGCCACCTTTGGTATATGGGAGCCCGCGCCCTACCCACTGAGACACAGGGGCCACACTTGAATTTTTCTCTTGTGTGTATTAGTTGGTCTACTGGCTTCATATTAGTATTGAGTACATTGGACACTTGCCTTTCTCTTCTTGTGATACTTCCTGAGCTTCTTATGCAGTGCGCTCAGCCTCATGTACACATCAGAACCACACAGAGGCTTATGAAAACACAATTGCTGGCCTCACATCCAGAGTTTTCCATATAACAGATTTAGGAGTTGAGGGCCCAACAATCTGCATTTCTAACAAGTTCCTAGGTGACTCCTGCTGCTAGTCTTGGACCCACATTGGGAGAACCATTGGTCTGTTGGGCATGTTCCTTTACTTGTATTATCTCAGTAAACCATCACAGCAACCTGTTATTCTCCTCATTGTACAGGTGAGGAAATTGAGGCAAGATCCAGTGACTGATATGTCACTCAGTTTGTTGATTTGAACCCAGGTATGTCTGACTCCAGTACTGTATCAACATTCCTTTCTCTACCCAGCTCCTTTGCATTGTTAACTATTCTGCTCACTCCTACTTCAACAAAATAGCAAAGTTCTGGGTAACCGTGCCAAGATGTGATTCAAGATTCTCCCTGGGCTTGCAGTCATGGGCTATGTGCTTGGTCATCCTGGAGTGCCCACTGCTTACATCCACAAGTTCACATACGGTGTCAAGGAAAAGAGAGTTGCCCATTATATATATCATTGGCAATTGATGGAGAGAGATAGGTGCATCTTTGTAGTTAATTGTTACTATGTATCAAGAGGTTTGGAGAACATTGATAAAAGAAGCATTTTCCTGACCCATGGGGGAGAAAAACAACTCAGTAATGGTCATCTACCCCTGCTAGTGTCTTATGTAGCATGCAGTGTGTTATATAACGTTTAATACAAATAAAATGAAAAAGAAAAAAATAAACTTCTCTTTTGTATACTTTGTATCTCTCATCTTGCCCAGTAATACAGACTTGACTGAGAGGGACTGAAGGATTTGAAGGAAATATCTCAGGGGAGAGTGGAACAGAATTGGAGCCCATCCCACCTGAGACTCAGATACTTCCTTCTTTCAGCACTGGGGAAAGGTGATGCCTGGTCAGGCTGGAGTGGTTATTTTTTCTTGGGGGGGTGGGTAGGGGAGACATAATACCCAGGGCAATGGGTGCCTGTTTGTCTTCCAAGTGACGTGACCTAAATAAACAGCCATGTCTGAGAAGTTCACAGTTAGGTGGGAAGGGGGGCGAGATCACTCTCAGCAGAGAGGGGGCATGAAGCAAAATGCGGCAAGTGGAGAGCAGGGGAAGGCCGACGAAGGAGGCCCCTGCGGAGCTGAGGGAGCGACCAGGGAGGCAGCAGGCTGTTTCAGAGGGACTGGCAGGAGACAGAAGAGGCTGCAAGGTCGGTCAGGGCTGGGGAAAACAAGGAGAGTGAGGGGAGATGCTTTAGCCCATGGAACCAGAAGAGAAGCCGGGTTAATTCCGTACTCTCCAGCTTCCACCTGAGTGCCTCACCCGGCGGCTCCCCCTCTGCTTCTCTGCTTTGAAGCTCCAAGGGCAACGCCCACCTGCCTTCTGCCCCAACCTCCCAGGAACGTCGCAACCCCCTGAACAGTTGGGATCCCAGAGAAGGAGAATCAGGATCATGGATTCTAGAGAGGCGAGGGTAGAAAGGGTTCCTAAAAGGGTAGGTTTTGTCTACTTCAGCAGGCCAGGGGTCTCCGGGACTGAGCGCCAACCAGATCACCAAGTTTGCAGTACTTGCTGGGGCTGGAGAATGCCTGCCTGCATCTGCGCTATTGACGGTACCAGGGACAAGGGGAACAAACAAGAAATCCCACGGGTGGGGGGAGGGTGCCCTGGGGTCGACTGCCTAGTGCGGAACCGGGAGGGCCTAACGGGCTTTACTTGCACTGCTGGCTCCTTTGCCCCAGAGAGAACTTAGCGAGGGGGAAGGAATTTGAAAGTGCTGGGGGTGAGGGCGACAAGGGCAGCGAAAACAGGAAGTGAGAGGCAGAGGATTGGGTTGGAAGGTAGCGTCAGTCCCACCTGGAGAAGCAATTTGTCTTCCCCTGGCCTCTGCACTGCCCTGGATGGAGTGCAGTCGTGCGTTCCTGTGCCCCAGCCTGGAACTTGAGGCCCAGCAACAGCCGCGGCTTCCTCGACGTCCCCACTACTCTGCTCTCAGCCGCTGCCTGGACCGGCGCAGAACAATTCCCGGGTGGCCCTCCCTTCTCTCGGTCCCGCCAGCGGGCATTAGCTGCAAGCTCCTGGGAACTGTAGTCCCCAGCCCTTCTTTGAGAGGCAGCCCAGGATGTCCAACAGCGACCCTCTCCCTCCCCTTGCCACTCTTCCTCTTCTCAAAGTGATGAGGAATTATTTCTCTTCCGATCATCACCGTCCTGTCCTGTCTGTGTCTACAAACATGCCTTTGTCTGTCGGACAACTTTCCTGTTTTCTCTTTGGCATTGAAACCATGGATTTCAGGCTGGGCGATTCAGGTTTTAGGGGCCAAGTCTGGGATCTGACTTCACACCTCTTTGTTCTTCCATCCTCTCTCTCAGCTTCACAGCTCCTATTCTCCTATATATGTTCCAATTTGGAGGTTCTGAAAGAACATGGTGAATAACCTCAGATATTTTCTCCCCATTTCCAAGGCTAATCCTACATGGTATCTAGGCCTCCCTCCTCAATCTTTTTTTTTTCTTCTAATACACTCCTGATAAACACAGACACAGAACTGCAGGTTTCAAAGAGGAAAAAAAGCACATTTGTTGTTGGTAGGAGTGAAGGGTTGGGCTCTTCACCTTCCCCAACACCTTGTATAGATGGGAGGTTGGGGGGCAATAGAAAAGGCAGCAGATGGAGGCGTATACTCCACTCTGTACAATATAGAAGAATCTGATATAGATACTTTGTATAAAAGCCGCTTGTTCTCATTTGTGTCCTCTTGCTGGCTGGCAGGGCTGGGGGGCAGAGGGGGACAAAAAAGCTGGGATGATGGGGCAGGATATAGGGACAATCCCACGGTCCCATCCTGTGGTTGTCCCCTGCTGGGGTCACTTTGGATCCTTGGTGGGGGCATAGCAGAGCTCCAGGGGCCGTGACACCTTCCAGAACTTCTCATTCACCAACTCCAGGGTCAGTGAGCCATTCAGTGTCTAGGGAGAGGGTAAAGGGAAAGGGAGGGGGAAGAGAGAAGAAAGTTAGAGAAGATGGAAAAAGAAATGAATTAATGAAAGAAAGGCAAAAGGTGACCAAGGGAGAGGGGAAGGAAAAGGCAATAATAAAAGGGATGGGGCAAAGTAGGAGCACATGGGGTGATGGGAGAGGAGATGGAGAATGCAGGAGAGAAGAGAGCCCATGAGTTCAAAGGTTGGGGTCCAGGTTTGTGCAGTCCCAGGCTACCCTTCGTTCCTTTCCCCACTTATACCACTGTGTTCAGAGGCTCTCACCGTGAATGCTCCACCTCCAGGTGCGATGTAGATGGTGTACTGCTTTTCACTGACACCCTCCAGGCTTGGCAAAGCTGGTTCCTCAGGACCATCACCTCCTCCGGCACCTCCACCCTCCCCACCACCCGCATCAGGTCCCCCAGTGTCAGAGGCACCCCCGCCAGGCCCTCCTGGCTCTCCTGCTTCTTGCTGCTGCCGCCGCTCAAGGGCAATGCGGAGGGCTAAGTACTTGGAGAGATGGTCTACTGTGGCATTCCCAGTTGTCTTCACATACCTGGAGTGGGAGGGAGGGCAGGTTTAGAGTACAGGAAGCCTCAAGGGAAGAGAGGTAGGGGCTTTCCCAAAGGACCTCTGGGTTAGGATTTCTTTTTGGGTTTGGGAAAAGCCCAGTTCTAGAGAAATCTCTGAGATCTTTGGTTTCTCAGTGGTCTGGGGAAACACAGGGCTCCTCACCTAGTCTGGCAGTATTCTCCCTTCTCCACGAGCAGGGGGTGAGGCCGGAACACAAGCTCAATTTCTCCACCTGGCTCTGGGGGACTAGGAGCCCCAGGAGGGCTTGGGGGGCCCAGGGTTCCCCCTCCCAGGGTCCCTCCCCGGTCACCAGAGTCTTCAGAACCAGCGCCCCCACCCACCCCACCAGTGCCACCTCCTCCTGTCCCTATACTGCTCCCCCCTGCACCCCCTCCACGAGGTCGCTTGGGAGCAGGGCCTGGAGCAGAATCAGGGGCAGAGTCTGAGCTCACATCCTCTCCATCCCCCTCTCCCTCCCCGGCCTCTCCCTCCCCCCCACTCATCGTTGTGGTCTGATCTGACCCAGGAATCGGCCGCCTCACACGCTGGGCCCTGTAAAAGCAAGTGGTTAAGGTTAGAAAGCATTAGGGATAAGAGACTTAGACTTTAAGCTTCAGAGAATTAAGAGATCAGAGAAATCCTAATGATAATACCTAACATTTATTAAACATTAACCATGTTTAAGCACTGTTAAGTGTTTTTGCACCAATTCCCTCACCTAAAACAACTCCAATGATGTAGGTAATTATTTTTATTTTATGGCTGAGGAAACTGAGGCTTAGAGAGGTTAAGTAACTTGTTTGAGATCATAGGGCTTCTATTGTCAAAGTGTGATCTGGAACTGTTAGCATAGCAGCACCTGGGAGTTTGTGAAATGCAAACTCTTGGACCCAGCTCTAGACCTACTGAATCAGAGTTTGCATTTCTAACAAGACCAACAGGTAATTTGGATACGTATTGAAGACTGAGAAATTCTTGCCTAGGAGGTGATATAATCCCCAGTGGTACGAATCCAGAGCTTAATTCTCAAAATTGCTCTACTGTTCTAACTTCTAGAAAGTTAGGGGCTAAACAATTTTTTTTTTCTTAAGAATAGCAGTTCCTGTTGCTTACAAACAAGCTGCAATTTACATCCATGATTTCCAAGCCTAATGATCAAGATGTAGTAAGCTCCTAGGATGCTGAGGCTTTGCTGTTGGCAGGCAGCAAAGACAGTACTAGGAATCTGACCCACAGACCAGTCCCACTAGTCCTGTTTCAACCTCTCTCCTGACCCCTGCACCTGTGCATGGCCTGCATGCGCAGCCCCTCCTCAATGCTGGAGCTCAGTGCCTGCTGGTTGTGCAGGCGGCTGAGGCGGATGAGCACTCGGTCCTGATGGGCTTCATATTCTTCCCGGCTGGGATAGATCTTAGAGATCAGGGCATCAAAATTGGGGTCTGGCCGTAGAGATCGCTTGGATACCAGTTTCTTACGACAGGTAGGGCACTCCTTGTTCCTGGGGTAGGAAAAAGGAAGTTCTCAGCTGTCAGTCTAGGGAAGTGAAGTGTAGGCTAAACCAAGACCAGAGAGAAGGCCCTCAAAGCCAGTTACCCGCTCCGCAGGGCTGTGACAATGCAGTCAGAGCAAAATCGATGGAGGCACTCCTTGGTGGTCATTGTATTCTTCAGCATGTCCAGGCAGATAGGGCACATGAGTTCCGAATGCAGCGACCGAGGGGAAACCGCAATCTCTGTGCCATCCATGATGGCTTCCTGGAGGTACCAGTGAGTGGGAAGGTAGTATGGGGTGGGAGGAAAAGATTTTTAGAAAGCAGCAGTCCATGAAATAAGTGTTTTGTGAAATACAGTGAGATGGCAGAATCTGGGTACCCATGTTGGCCACTAGAGGAAGATGGGAATTCAAAGAAAGGGGGATATTAACTTGGAGAGAATGGAGAACAGAAAGCATTAGTGTCCATTAACTAAGAGTAGCTTTGGAATAGTAGGACCTGAGGTTTGGTGACAGGCCTAGAGATGGAGAGAGATTTGTGATTTGAAGATTTGTCAACAGAATTTCTTAAAGTGTGGTCCTAGTACTACTTATATCAGAATCCCCTAAGGTGCCTGTTCAGAGTAGCATATTTTGAAGCTCCATTTGGCTACTGAATCAAATTATGCGAAGGGTCACGAAGCTCTATTTTTAATAAACTCCCAAGGTGAGTCTTATATGCACTGATGACCTACGACATTGAACTGAGGAACAGGAAAGGTCTGTTTATTATTTTTCAAATGAAAACAGTAATACTTGCTCTACTTCTCTGGCAGGGTTGTTTTGAAGATTGAGATAATATAAGTTAAATGTGAAAATGCTTTGAAAAGATTAAGCCGATTCAAAGGTAGGGCCAGAGAGTCTGCAATCGAGCAGGGCTTCATAGAATAAAGGATGAAAAAGAGGTCGTGTGATGGGGGTCTGTGGATTCAGGGGTTTGGGGGAGGGGGTAAGCTGGGAAGGGAGAATCTCTGTCACCTGCGGGGTCCGATGCAGCTCATACAGACTCAGTTCCCACGTTTTGCTGGCATTCTGGGCATTCGCCGGCGTCGTCATGGTGACCGGGCACGGACACCCACTAGGACTCCGCAGCCGTGGAGGAGGAGAGGAAAGCTGGGGAGGTGGGGAAGGGAGGGTGTTAGGGGGGCCGACCATCGCGCAGACCCCGCCCCTTCAGAAGCGCCCCTCTCTGCCCCCAGCCGCGCGCCGTCTCTGCCCCTCACCCGGCTCTGGCAGTCCGCGCTCCCGCAGCGGCCGCGCCTCTCTCGAGGCCCTGGCTCCTGGGCCGAGTTCGCTCGGTCCGCAGCTACTGTTCAGACAGCAGCTCCCGCCGCCGCCGCCGCCATGGCCCCGGCGCTGGGGCCCTACGTCACTTCCGCCTGCCCCTCCACTCTACCCCCCCGCCGGCGGAGACGTCATCCGCCACTCGCAGAGCGGGTGGGATGGGACGTGGATGCAGGGCTTCCCCCACTCACGAGACGCGCCAGTCCCGCGTGAAGAACCGACGTCCGGGGAGTCCCGAGCCACGTGGGGACCACGGTCTCCGCTCCCGGCTCAGGACCGTCGCGCGGCCAACAACTTTGGCCACCGTTCCCTGCCCGACGTGGGGCCTCCGCTTTGGGGGCGGGGCCTGGGATCTCTCGGACCCCAGGAGAGGACAGAGGGCTGGAGAAAGAGGCCACCTCCCTGACTCTGGCGGCCCTGGGTATCACCCCTCCACCCTTCCCCCTCCCTCAAAACACACAACTTCGAAACCCCAGCCAGGATACCTGGGGGAAAAAGCTGCAAAAGATCCTCTGCCGCTTTAGCCCTACTGTCCTGTGAACGCAACCAGATCCAGATGTATCCAGGATTCCCCTTATCACTCTGGAGACTTGCTCCACCTTCTGCTTTGGGTCTCCCTAGACCTCCCGACCCGCTCTCCCCCTCGAGGTTTTGGGGCGGCGGCTCTGGACGTCCAGACTCAACTCTCGGCCGGAGCCAAAGACTCGAGAATTGCGTTTGGACAATCAAGAGCCACGGCCCGGGGCGCCGGAGGGAGGCGCACAGGAGGGACCAAGGAATAGAGACACCACGCGGAAGCAGAGACACACAGATGGGGCCCCCATGGGGTGGGTGTGCGCATATAGGCGGGGGACACAGGGGCGGAATGTCTGGAGTGGGAAGTGGGCAGAAACCTCTTCCAGGACTCTCAAGTAAAGGAAGGAGAAAGGGAAGAAAGAGAAGAGGAAAGGGCAGACAGATCCTCTTTGAGAGCAGGGAATGGGGTGGGGGGGTGGGGGAAGAGACCGTGATGGGAGTCCTGTCCCCGCTAGTCCGACTTGGGGCTCCCGGACTTGGGCTGCGGCTGCCAGGGGGTGGCCTGTCTCTGGAACAAGGCAGCCATGGATCCCTTTGCCCCCCACCCCAGTTCCCCCCTACTTCCCTGTCCTCTCCTTCAGTCCGTGGCCAGTCCTTATGTGGGCGCCAGAGTCGATTAGCGCAGACCCCCTCCCTTTCTTCCTCTTCCTCCCAACCCCCTCCTTTCTGCTCTCCTCCAGCCCCTTTCATCGGCTGGTTCATTCCCCTAATCCTGGCCCCCTCCTCTAATCCTCCCCATCGACCCCAGGCCGGCTGCAGCTATTGTAAGGTCTGGAGAGAAAGGGGAGGGGGGACTCAAAGAAAAGAGGGGTGGGGGAGGGCCACCTGTTCCAAGACCCCCCTCTCAAGACCAGACTGGACATCAGGATGGGGCTGTGGACAGATCATCTTTGGGGACCATAAGGACCCCAGGGAGTTGGGGGGTGAGGAGTGATGATGCAGGACCAGTGGAAAGGGGTGATGCATAGACCCCTCTCTCCAAAAAGACCCAGAATGTCACGAATACACAGTGACACACACTTTCCTCTCACACCCGGCGGCGGGGGTTGCCCTGGGAGACCAGGCAGTGAAAGGGAACAATCCTTCGGGAAAGGGAAAGGAGGGGGAGCTGGGGAAGGGTCTGAGAGCTTGGACACAAGAAGAACCGGAGGTGGCAGGGAAGAGGATTTGGAATTTATTAGGGTCACAAGCACCCTTGCCTCCCATATTCAGCATTCCTGAGCCATACATTGCCACCCCTTTTGTAGCCTGGGAACTTAGAGTCCTCATCAGCAGGAGACCCAGCAGAGTGCTGGGGGAGTAAGCAGAATCCAGGGTCCTCCAGGCAGTTACATGAAAAGACCTCCTGGAAGAGGCAGAAACATTTGGACAGATGCATAGGTGGGGAGACAAATGGGTGGGGTGGGGTGGGGGAGCCCATTTCTGTTCCTGGTCTCAGGAACCTCTGTGCTTCCCACAGTGGCTCTAGTCTCCCCTTACTTGCTTTCTCATATAGTATGGGTTCTAGTTCTTTGCCCTCTCTCTTCCCATGTTGGCCTCATACCAGTGACTTCCACTGAGGCCCCTGTGATGTATCCACTGTCTTCAGATGCCAGGAAGGTGACCACATCTGCCACATCTATGGAAATTGAGGGGAGAGGGCAGAACCCTATCTCTCCCATAGACCCAAAGTAGCCATCATCTCCCACCAAAGACACTCCCTTCCCAAATACACACATACCTCAATCACCAGTCTTCTCAAAAATACCACAAACCTTAAGATCCCTTCACTCAGGACCCCTCCCCACTCAGTGCTCACCCTCAGGGTCCCCCAAGTGTCCCATCGGGATCATTCTGGTCACCTGTAAGAAAACACTCATATATGGGTATAAGTTACTTTTATGGAGTTTTTGAAAACCTTATCTGAGGGCAGTGCTTGTGGCTCAGTGAGTAGGGCACTGGCCCCATATACCAGAGGTGGTAGGTTCAAACCCAGCCCCGGCCAAAAACTGCAAAAAAAAAAAGAAAACCTTATCTGGGACCCTTTTTCTTTTGTCTTCATGCCTTATACATTTACTGAGTATCTACTGTTTGCCAGGCACCATGACTAGCATTCTCTCCCGGAAGCCCAAAGACTTTGGGTTTCTGAATGATTCCACCTTGCAGCCAGAGCCTCCTACCTTATCCAGCACTTTCTGTGGTACTTTCTGTGTCATGGGTGTTGCAATGAACCCTGGGAGGACAGAGTTACAGCGGATCCCATGTCTGTGGGAAGGAGAGTGGCTGCTCTGGAAAGGACCAAACACTGACCCCTCCCTCAGACTCACACATGCCTTAGCAAAGCTCTCCAGCACCCTCAAACATGTGACCCACCGTGCAAGCTCCCGGGCTGCAGTCTGGGTCAGCCCAATTACTCCAGCCTTGGATGCAGCATAGTTTGTCTGCCCCATGTTCCCCACCTACAGGTGAGTCAGAGACCTGGAATGAATCAGGAGTCTCAAGGAGAGGCTCTCCTCTGTATGCTCACTTGGCTAGTGATCTCATCCCTTCAACCTGACCTTTCCTACGATGCTACTGATGTTGATGATGGAACCATGACAACCACTGGACACCAGGGCTTGGGCTGCCGCCTGAGTGACTAGGAAGATGCCCTGGCAGGAATGGGTAATAAGACAGAAAAGATCAGCTGGGGTGACAGCCCTCCAACTCCCTCCCCAGGCTAGGGAGTACTGGAAGTCGCAGGTTCAGAGGTCACCACCTTGAGGTTGACAGCTATGACTTTGTCCCAGTCATCCTCGGTCATGTGGAGCAGAAACTCATCCCGGGTGATGCCCGCACAGGACACAACGATAGATGGCGGTCGAGAGAAGCAGGCCTATAGGAGGGGAGGTTACATACCAAAAAACCCCACAAAGAGCTGGGGGTAGTGGACGCAACATAGCTTTAAAGCGGGCAAGGTTGCCTGGCGTTCACCTGCACTTGTTCCAGCAGGCGCCTGGCGGTCCTGGCCTCAGACACATCAGCCTGGAAGGCAGCGTGGTTCCCTCCGGGCGCCCCCTCCTTGCTCCCTGGCCCGCCTAGCAGCCGCACCGTTTCCTGTGCCGCTGCCCCGTCCAGGTCACAGGCGGCCACGGCGGCCCCCTCTCTGGCCAGGCGCACACTGACCGCCCGGCCGATGCCGCTACCCGCACCTGAGGTAAGAGAGAACACGAGGGGTGGGACTAGGTAGGGGTCAGGGGTCACAGGGCGCACAGTTAGTTCAAGTTGGATAAAGGGCTATAGGTCACTGCGGCGGTGGAGTCCGAGGGCGCGTCCACTGACATCACCAGCACCCGAACCCGACTTGGGAAAGCACCCCCTCAACCTGTGACTAGGGCCAGCGCGGAGCGGAGCCTGAGCGGGAGCTGCGTCGCCATAGCAGGCTGCGGGAAGGCGGGCAACTCTGCTTCGAGCCAATCCGAGTGCAGAGAGGGCGAGGCGAAGGCAAAGCCAGGGCCAATCGAAGTCCTGCTAGCCTTAGGCCATCCGTGGTCACCGGCGGAGGCCGACCTCGCACCGCAGGGGCGTGGCCAGACTTCACTGTTTGGGGGCCCAGGGAGTAGGAAGACAAGACCCCCTCCTCGAAAGAAAACAAAGACTGCACGTGGGGCAGAAGATCCGAGGCCTTTATTTCTGGTCACTGCCCCTTCCCCTTGATTCAAACACAGTGATATAAAAAGAATAGAAACAACAACAAAAAAATCAGGCCATGAAATTACCAACTAACCCTTTCCCCAATCATTCCCAAATCAGGACACACGATTGATGTTTATCCCCAACTCCTCCTGGTGCCCTCTCTTTCTAGGGCTGTGGTCTTCCCTGAAGGCTCCACAACTGGTAGAAGAAGATGGAGGTGGACCTTGGAGAACTTTCTGTGTAGCAGCTTGGTCCTCAGAGAACAGGCGGAGTAGGGGACCCCAGGTAGGCTGCCATCACCCCTCTCCCTTCCAGCCTTCTTCATGGCCCCATTTAGCCCTCCGAACCAAACAACATGGTCAGGCAGTGCCCAATATTATGGTCCCTCTGGCTTCTCATTCTCACCTCTACAGCTCCAGTAAGACTGCCAAACCTTGAAGGCCCTAATGCCAAAGTTACCATTCTCCTAAGTTACAGTCCTTTCCTTTGGCAGATATCCCTGGCCAGGGCCTCCAACTTTCACAGACCCCTGATCTGGAGTTTGGAGTAGAGGTCTGGGATGGGGTAGGGATGGTTCATCCACCTCTCACTCCAGATGGGCAATCAGCACCATCATGATGACTCCTCCTAGCAGCCCCAGCACCTCTAGAAGTGACTGCAATGGTGATGCCTCCCTCAATAGCTCAGGTAATACAGACACAGTTGCTACGTAGATAAAGCCACCTGCAGTGAACGGCAGGACCCAGCCAGGACCTGCACCACCTGCGACTTCACTGCCTATAGCCCCTCCTTCAGTTAGAAGGGCACAGGCTGTGCCTGCCAGTGCCCCTACTGCTGTCAGTAGTTGTAGACGCATCGCCTGGTGGGCAGAAAAGAGAGAGAGAGGCATTCACCAACAGCTAAAGATTATTTGTGGTTTAGAAGTATCTGGTGGGGTAGAGGTGTATAGGTGTAGGGTACATGTCTTTGGAAAATAAAAAAGGGGGGATTAGACGAGATAATTTCTGAGATATTGTAGAGATCAAAGAGGTCCTTTCCATAGACCTTCTGATGTAGTAGGCCTATATGACTGCTTGTGTGTGTGTGCATATGTAAGACCCAAATAAAACCATTCAGACAGTTTATAGACGACAGTTTAAGAAATACCAAGCCTGGGTGACGTCTGTGGCTCAAGGGAGTAGGGCGTCAGTTCCATATACTGGAGGTGCCGGGTTCAAACCCGGCCCCGGACAAAAACTGTAAAAAAAAAAAAAAAAAAAAAAACTTGGGCGGTGCGCCAGCCCCATACACCAAAGGTGGCGGGTCCGAACCCAGCCTTGGCCGAACTGAAAATAAAATAAAATAAAGAAATACCAAGCTTATGGGACAAAGAAAACAGAACTTTCTCTTTGTTTCTAGAGGATTTGTTACCAATGATAGTATAATTTGTTTGAACCAATGAGAGGCAGTTTTGGGTTTTGTGTAAGTGAGCAGGAATAAAGGATTTGCGGTAACCGTGTTTGGTAAACATCATCACCAACCTGCTTTTTGCTGCAGCCAGACTGGACCAAGATAGCAAAGTCCCCGACCTCATGGGGCACTTCATGTAGCAGGACAGTCACTGTGGTCAGAATTCCCAACCCCTGGCCCCCTCGAAAGGAAGCACCAATGGCCAGACCATCTGTGAAGTTGTGTGCCAAGTCAGCAGCCAGATTCAGGTACCCGGATACACGCAGGTCTTATACAGGACAAGAAGACAAAGTGATCAGAGGCATCCACTACCACCAGTCCCAGTCTTGGCCATTCTCACATCTCCCATCAGAGTGGACTTCCCATCTCACCTCTTGGCGTTTCCCAGACATTTTCATTACCCATGGCTCATATTTCATGTGATACAAGATGATGCTCACCAATCTCTTGGCCCTCACCTGAACCTGTTTTTTCTTCTTCAGGATTCTGAGGTCTCACTGGCCCATCTTTGGGTACTGTGCTCCCTCCTCTCCTCTTCCGCAACCCCCCTGCTTCCTTTTCTTCTTCCTCGGAGCTCTGTTTCTCCTTTAAAGAATGCTCTGAGGGAAGAAAGGAGTTGGTCAAAATGGGAAAAAGAGATCTTCTGACGTATCTTCTCCCTCTTGAGAGCCATATGAGGGGATTCTGAGGCAGGCAAGGTGGCTTTCAGG
Organism: Perodicticus potto; assembly: GCA_963574655.1. NCBI lineage: Eukaryota > Metazoa > Chordata > Mammalia > Primates > Lorisidae > Perodicticus > Perodicticus potto. Next base: position 62,668 of record CAUYRH010166480.1, on the reverse strand, counting down.
AGAGTTTTTTTTTGGCTCACCCTGTCTTCCATGTCCATGACTTCCACGAGTGTGACCATGAGCATGTCCATGACTGTGTCCATGTCCTCCTTTCACATGCCTCACAAATTTCTCCACCACAAGAAAGGCGACAATTCCACTGAGAACCCATAGTCCCACAGATAGAATGGGGCCCTGGCCTGGAAATGGAGACATTGAGACATTAAAGGAGATGTGGATTCCAGACTCCTCCTCCTCAAGTGCAGGAGGTGAAGAATAGGAAGAGAAAGTACCCCAACTCCTGTTCCCATGTGTGTCTTTCTCACCACTGTGGGAATGACCATGTCCAGGCTGCTCCAGAGTGTGGTGAGAATGAGGTTCTGGAAAAAGGGAGAAAAAAAAACACACATCAGGGACTATCTGTCTCATAGGGTGTATATTTGGGGGAGTATTGGATGGTCAGGGATTACTAAGGAAAAACACTCCTTTTTCCCCAAAGAATAAAGTAGGTTAAGATTTGTGTAGAAATAAGAGGTTACTTACCCAGAGCATGAGGGATGAGGTGCAGGAAGGCATCTCCTAGGAGCCCACCAGAAGCAAAACTGAGCAAGATCTGGAGTAGAGATCGATGCCTTGGGGAGTTTGACTCCACAGGGATTAGAAAGAGGACAAAAAATGGAGCTGCAGAGATCAGCACTGTGGCCCCCAGTGCCTAGTGTGGGAGAGTCAGGGGTCAAATAGTGTGCAGTTTTCCAACAATCCAGAACAAGCTCCTCTCTCCCCCATCCCCTGGAGACTCACATAGGACCAGAGAGTGACAGTGTCCAGGTCCTGCTTCATACGTGGAGCCCCAGACTCCCCATAGCCTCCATGGCTATGCTCATGGTCATGTCCATGTCGCAAATCCTCATGTGAATGTCCATGGTCTTGACCATGCGTAGGCCCATGCCAGATGCTCTCATGGGTGTGGCCATGGCCATGAGCATGACTGTGTCCATGGTGGAAATCCTGATGTGAGTGCCTGTGGCTATGGCCATGGAAGTCCTCTTGCAGGTCCTCGTGCGGGTCGCCATGACCCCCGTGTCCAGCCACCAGCAGCCCCAAGGCTGCCCAGGTCAGCAGTCTCACGGCCACCCAGTGGGAGGCCGCCAAGCCTCTGGCCATCACGCTGACCAGAGGGACAGAGACAGTGATTCCACTTGACCCTTAACTCTATACCTATGCAGGGTCCGCTTTACTCCAATCGCGCCCTCCGTCCATCTCTATGGGCCGCTCCCCCCATTCCATTATGTTCCCACCCACATTGTTCCCAAGACTTGTTTTCTTTATCCCAAACCCCCTCCCAGATGTTGGGCCCCTGGAACACCACTTTAGGCTTTGACCCACCACTTTACGGGACTTTCTGGGTCCTGAATCTATGACCTATTAGGTGGGGAAAAGGCCTGGAAAAGAACATAAGAAAAACAGGGAATTCTCACCGGCTCCGGGATCCAGTCCTTTCCCGATTTGCTCAGACGTGGCACTCCCGCCTTAAGCTCCCGCGAGAATAGGAAGTGCGGTACTACCTTGCCCGGGATACCTTTACCAATATGGCGGCACTCCGGTAGCGGCAAAGCCACCAAGCCAGGTGCGCGTGCGCAAGCGTGGAGGTTATTTGAGGGAAGGGTGGGCGAGGCGGGCTAACAGGCTTAAGGAGACCGCCTCCTCCGTTTCCAACTAGACGAGGGGGTGGGAACTAGCGCAGAGACTTCCCGTTTGTACAAAGATGGCTGCCACATCGGCGCTGTCATGTTAGTACAGAGCAGAGTGAAGAGCTTAATTCGACCCGATCCAGGCCAGATTCTTTTTCTCAGGGACTTCCTCGTGCTCAGCTAGTCCTCCGATCAATACTTGGGAATCCCTTGCACCTCATCGGGACCCCTACACTCATCCAGGGATCATGTCTTGGGCCGCTCGCCCGCCCTTCCTCCCCCAGCGGCATGCCGCAGGGCAGTGTGGGCCAGTGGGGGTGCGAAAAGAAATGCATTGTGGGGTCGCGTCCCGGTGGCGGCGGCGACGGCCCTGGCTGGATCCCGCAGCGGCGGCGGCGGCGGCGGCGGCGGCAGCCGGAGAACAACAAACCCCGGAGCCGGAGCCGGGGGAGGCTGGACGGGACGGGATGGGCGACAGCGGGCGGGGTGAGTGTCCTAGCAGACCGGCAGGCAAGCCGCTGACCGTGTTATCTGCAACCCCTCCCCCCGCACCCTCCGCTGGTGCTCTTTTCTTGGCGCTCCCGCCCCCTTGTTTGTAAACACGCGTCGCCTCCTGAGGGCTTTAGTGCCCTCCTCCCCGGGGCGGGGCGGGTAGGGGAAGCTTCCGCCCTCCTAACCGAGGCCTCTTGAGGCCCTGCGGCACCATAGGTCCTGGGCACGGAAAGGACACTATTCCCTTTGAGTTTGACTACTTTGGACCTTTGAAGGCACATCCTGCGTCCTAGGAAGGGTCTGGTCCTCTTATCTCTTTCTCCTGCACGCTCGGGCTGCCTGGCTATATGCTGGGAATGGAGGAGTTGAATGGTCCTGCCCACGTGCTGCCCCACCCACGAAACGCGTCCGGCTTGGGGTGACCTGGCGTTCATTCAGATGCATTGCTGGAAATTTTCCTTACCCGAACTATTCTCTCCTTCATCAGCCTCCACGTCTTAGCACTATTAGGAATTACACTGTTTTTTGGCAGCAGGGTATCTCTAGATTTGGGGGTGGGTGGGTGAGTGAGGAGGTCTGGGTAGGGGCAGGGTGGGGGATTAGAGAATTAAAATCTCCAGTTGGATGATCAAAGACTCATTTTCTCTTTTTGTCTCTCCTGTCTCTGTGTGTCTCTGTGCTTGTTTGTACCCACTCTCAGACTCTCGAAGTCCAGACAGCTCCTCCCCAAATCCCCTTCCCCAGGGAATCCATTCCCCTTCTCCTGGGCCAACCCTGCCTCCTTCAGCAGCCTCATCCCTTGGAGGCTCTGGAGCCCCACCCCCACCCCCTATGCCACCACCCCCGCTGGGCTCCCCTTTCCCAGTCATCAGTTCTTCCATGGGGTCCCCTGGTCTACCCCCTCCAGCTCCCCCAGGATTCTCCGGTCCTGTCAGCAGCCCCCAGGTGAGAGGTTGTGACCCATTTACTACCTCTCCACTTTCATTTCCTTGTTTTTCCTTGTAACCCCAGATCCTTGTGTGAACTTACCCATGGCACACTGACTTTGCAGTCCTCTAATCTTGGCAGGCCTGTGGTCCTTGTAAGACCCCTTGCCCTTCCTGAGGTGACTGATCTTTCAGTGCATGCTTCTTCCTAATCCTATAAAAGAACCCCAATATTCTTGACATCCTTTTCATCTATTGGTGATTTTCTGCCCTTTTGGTCCTGTCTGCTCTTCTGAGACACATGCCTTTCAGGGCCACTGTGTTGCACAGTTTCAGGGGGAACTGTTTATATCTATTCTCTTTGGGGTTGTGTTCTGGGGATGGCCCTTTACATAGACTGTAGTGTAAATAATTCCCTCTGGAATGTGCAATGCAGGGCCCTGCCTAGTGGTAAGGGTATGATTTCTGTCACTTCTGTGAGATTCTCCCTCCCAACGAGTCTTCCTGTGACTTCCCTATTTCCCCCATCCCAGATTAACTCAACAGTGTCGCTCCCTGGGGGTGGGTCTGGCCCCCCTGAAGATGTGAAGCCACCTGTCTTAGGGGTCCGGGGCCTGCACTGTCCACCCCCTCCAGGTGGCCCTGGGGCTGGCAAACGGCTTTGTGCAATCTGCGGGGACAGAAGTTCAGGTATGGGGCTAAGAGGCTCAGCAGAGAAAGAAAGAAGGTCTGGGACATTTACCATCACCTATGTGATTACCAGGGACTTAATGGGGTTGAGTTAGAGCAAGTTACTTGGCAGTTCTGAAGAGAATAAGGAACCTGAGGCTTAGATGTGGGATGGGGTGGCGGGTTGGTCAGAAGGGAAAGGTCTGTACAGTGAGGGAAGGGGGACTGGTTCATTCCTCACTTCCTGGCTCCCCATCTCTGTATTTGACAAACATGGGGAAGACTTAAGTTTTGCTTAGGGAAGATTGGCAAGAGACTTAATAGTGAAGGGATCTCTAGGCAATTTTATCAATTCTCTTCTTCTCCTTGTTTAGGCAAACACTACGGGGTTTACAGCTGTGAGGGCTGCAAGGGCTTCTTTAAACGCACCATCCGTAAAGACCTTACATACTCTTGCCGGGACAACAAAGACTGCACAGTGGACAAGCGCCAGCGAAACCGCTGTCAGTATTGCCGCTATCAGAAGTGCCTGGCCACAGGCATGAAGAGGGAGGGTAAGGACCTGTCTACCCAGGCTTTCTAGACACAGGCCCTTTATCTCCCACACCACTCAATGAGAGAGGAATGAGGAGAGAAAGGGAAGACTGAAAGAAATCACATATTCTCTATCTCTGAGGAAAGCAAACTGTTCTCTCTCCCCCCTAGAGGGCGATATTTGACTTCTGTCTCCCTCATCAGCCTTTCTCCTGGTACCCTGCTCTGGCCTTTGAGTTTCCTTAGTAGTGGTTCTGCCTGTGTGGCCTGTGCCTGTGATCTCTTCCCAGTCTGGTCCTAGGGTAGGATAACTTTTCCTTACCCATAATAGGATTTTTCATCTCTCCTTCTCTAATCTGGTTAGTTCTTCCTTTCCTTGGTGCCGTGCACCTCCTCTGATCTCCATCTAGTAAATTATCTGTGATCTTTCCTCTGACTCCTGGGACTCTACACTTTTACAAGCTATAGACTTGATTGAAGATCTCAGGGCTTTCCTTACCTCTTCTTTATTTCCATCCTGTCTACTTAAGCTGATTCCTAAAGTTCTAAGAGAGATACTTTAGAGTATGTTGGTGAAATCCCTCAATTTAGAGATGATGAGCCTGAGGCCTGGCTCTCCCAAGGTTATGCACAAAAGAGTGGTAGGGCTGGGAATAGAACCCATATCTCTGAAGACCCAGACCAGTGCTTCTTTTACTGCCTGTTTTATTGAGCCAGAAGAGCACATAAGATTTGCAGTCAGGCATAAGTGGATACATTTGTATGACGTGCCATGTGTTGTGTGAATATCAGTGAAATATTTAATATCTTTGAGTCCCAAGTTCTTTAAAGATGGGAATGAGCTCAAAGTGTTGTGATAATGGAGTGAATGTTAAACCATGCTTAGTATGTCTCTTGGTATGTTTTTTAGCACATAGTAGGCCTCTATTTATTTCTTCCCTAATTCTTTTACCCTGTTCTTCCTTTCTTCTTGAGTTATTTATCTGCTCTTTATAACCCTTGCTTCCAGGCCACCTCCAATCTACTATTTCTAGTGACTTCTCCAATTCCTATAAATATCACCCAATGGCCATGATACCCTGATAAGGCCCTAAGGATATTTGCGGGACCCCTTCATAGCTGGCTCCTGACTTTCCATTTTTTTCTCCCCTTTATCCCCTGCAGCAGTACAAGAAGAGCGTCAGCGGGGAAAGGACAAGGATGCAGATGGGGAGGGGGCTGGGGGAGCCCCTGAGGAGATGCCTGTTGATAGGATCCTGGAGGCAGAGCTTGCTGTGGAGCAGAAGAGCGACCAGGGTGTTGAAAGTCCTGGGGGAACTGGGGGTAGCGGCAGCAGTGTGAGTGATGGGCTCAATCTAATCTTTTTCATAATGGGGGGTGCGGAAGGGAATCTAGGTCTGTTCTATATCACCTCCCTCTCCCTTCCCCTCACAACCCTCCTAACACTGCTTGGGACTCGAAGTGTGGGCAAACAGGTCTTTCAAACATCTGAGATGGGTGTGATGTCTCTTCCATCCCCAATCCTAAAACAACCCACTGGCATAACCGTAGGCAAGTCCTAAATATGTAATCATTAACATGAATGTCAGATGGGAAGCCTTAACTTACAGGGATTGGTTTAGATGGGGCTTGAGGGAAGACTGTATAAAAAGAGGGGTGTCGGCTTGGTGCCTGTAGCTGAGCGGCTAGGGTGCCAGCCACATATACTGGAGCTGGCGGGTTCGAACCGAGCCCAGGCCTGCCAAATCATAATGACAACTACGACCAAAAAATAGTTGGGTGTTGTGGCAGGTGCCTGTAGTTCCAGCTACTTAGGAGGCTGAGGCAAGAGAATTGCTTAAGCCCAATAGTTTGAGGTTGCTATGAGCTGTGACGCCACGGCACTCTACTGAGGTAGATACAGTGAGACTCTGTCTCAAAAAAAAAAAAAAAAGAAAAAGAGGGGCTGTCAAGAACTTCTCACAACCTAGGTGTGGTGGCTCACGCCTGTAATCCCAGCACTCTGGGAGGCAGAGGCAGATGGATTGCTTGAGCTCAGGAGTTGGAGACCAGCCTGAGCAAGAGTGAGACTTCGTCTCTAGAAATAGCTGGACATTAAAAAAAAGAAAAAAAAAAAAACATCTGGGCATTGTGGCAGGCGCCTGTAGTCCCACCTACTTGGGATGCTGAGGCATGAGACTCACTTGAACCCAAGAGTTTGAGGTTGCTGTGAGCTATGATGTCAAGGCACTCTAGGAAGGGTGACAAAGTGAGACTCTGTCTCAAAAAAAAAAAAAAAAAAGAATTTCTCACAAGAGGCTCCCAGTATACTTCCAAATCTTCCATAACTTTTACCCCCACCCCCCGTCCCTTGCAGCCAAATGACCCCGTGACTAACATCTGTCAGGCTGCTGACAAGCAACTATTCACACTTGTTGAGTGGGCGAAGAGGATCCCACATTTTTCCTCCTTGCCTCTGGATGACCAGGTCATATTGCTGCGGGCAGGTCAGTGACCTTGGATCTCTTTGACCTCGTGACCTTTAGAGACCCCACTTGCCATACCTTGTATACTGAGGGAGCCAAGCTAGCTGACCTCACCACCTCTTATCTTCTCTTCCACTGATGTGCTTTGAATCATATGGCCTTATCTCTGGCTCCTGACCTTTGCCACCCCACTCAGGCTGGAATGAGCTCCTCATTGCCTCCTTCTCCCACCGATCCATTGATGTTAGAGATGGCATCCTCCTTGCCACAGGTCTTCATGTACACCGCAACTCAGCCCATTCTGCAGGCGTCGGAGCCATCTTTGATCGGTTAGTGGCCCTCGGCTGGGTTGGCATGTTGGTAGAGGGGTGGGGCTATAGGCTGGTCCGTGTCCAAGGCTGGCTGAGCTGTGACCTTTGAGTGACCTGCAGGTCCCTCTCCAGGGTGCTGACAGAGCTAGTGTCCAAAATGCGTGACATGAGGATGGACAAGACAGAGCTTGGCTGCCTGAGGGCAATCATTCTGTTTAATCCAGGTAAGAGGAGGATTACCCTTGTCTCTCAAGGCCAAGGCAACCTTGGAGCCTCCTCTCCTCCAGAGACTCCTAAGTTACCCAGCTATCCCCTCAGTAAGACCCTCAACCTGGAGACCTCCCAACTGACCAAGGAAAAACCCCCATCCACTGATACATTCCCTTCTGACCCCATCACAAAAACCCAGTGGGCTCTGCTTCCCTTGCCAGGCATCTGGTAAAAGGCAAGCAGGTGGGGCCCAAAAGGAACATCCTCTGGGCCACATTTCCATGTCTCTTCTAATTTGATTTGTCTCTTTCCTCTTCCTCCTCTCTTCCCTCCGATTCTAGATGCCAAGGGTCTTTCTAACCCCAGCGAGGTGGAGGTCCTGCGGGAGAAAGTGTATGCATCACTGGAGACCTACTGCAAGCAGAAGTACCCTGAGCAGCAGGGACGGTGAGATGGAGTCATGGGGGCTGAGGCTGCCATGGGAGTGGGGAGTGCCATGAGGTTGTATTCAGGTCCTGTGTGCTTTCCGCTCTCACTCCTCCTCCCACCTCCACCCTAGGTTTGCCAAGTTGCTGCTCCGTCTTCCTGCCCTACGGTCCATCGGCCTTAAATGTCTAGAACATCTGTTTTTTTTCAAGCTCATTGGCGACACCCCCATCGATACCTTTCTCATGGAGATGCTCGAGGCTCCCCATCAGCTGGCCTGAGCCTAGACCCAAACATGGTGTTTCTCACACTTGAGGAGCAGACATCCAAGAGGGACTCCAAAGCCTGGGGCAGGGTGGGAAGGGCCGTGTTTTCAGAGCCTTGGTGAGTTGAGAAGTACAGGGCAAACTGAGACCTCCAAGGGAATTCATAAACCTTCCAAGGGGTTTGCTTCATATACCAAGTCAGAGGGGATCCCACATCCCTGTGAGGACTGGATGTCTCCCTTCAGTGGCCTCGAGTCTCTGAATTTGTTGGGGGTCTCACGATTTGGGGTGATTTGTCACCCACTGTCCTTCATCCAGCACAAAGCACTGGCCCTGCTCCTGGGACCTTGTTTCCTTTTCATTTTGCCTCACTTTGTTCCCTATCTGAAGAATAGAAATGGGGAACTCCCCCAGAGATGGTTATTGGGGGGCAGGCCCCCCAAATTGTTGGACATGGGAATAGAGACCTGATAGGCCTCTCTCTTCCCAAACCTGGCAGATGGGTGCCTCTCTGGAAGAGGGAAGGCCTTATCACTGTCTCCTGACTAATGTCCCCTTTTATACTTCACCTCCTGCAGTGAGACTGAAAATAAAAATGGTGATGGTGGTGAAGGGGCTGGTGGGACATGTAGGAATGATCTATTTTTAATTTCCTCTGAGGATAGAGACTTGCAGTTAGACTCAAAGAAGTACTGTATTTTCCCTGGTTGACTAAGAAATGCCAGTGGTGGAGGTGGGTGTTTGGGAGAGGCAGGCCCCTGAGATGGTGGGTCTCTGGGGATCTCCAAGCACCGCCCTTCCCGATTCTCTTCTCCCATCTCTTACTGTATAACTTGAGGAAAGGGGCTAGGCTGTGACAACAGGGACTGGCAGGGGATGGATTGGTATGTGCAGTCCCCAGCCCTTTCATAGTGCTCCAGCCCTGAGCTCACAGCATAGGCTGGGTACACATGATCCTGGCCTGAGAATTGAGGGGAGATGGCCAGTCGGAAGAGATGGCGTATATTGGGGCTGCATGATTTTTGCCCTGCGTCTCTTCTCTTTAGGTTACCTTTCCTCTCGCATTCACACATAAAATCGCTTTCAAATTAAAGTTGTTGTTTTCTGGACTGAGGTGCCATGGGGATGGGCAGCGCCATCGTCATCGGGCTTGGGGGCGGTATCCGGTTGGGAACTCTGGACCGTTCTCTTGACACCCGCCGCCGAGGCTCCCTGGGGCCCTAGAAGCAGGCGCAGGGTGGGGGACACAAGGCACGCTTTGTCGGGGAGGGGGAAAGAGGGTGTGCCAGGTTGGGGGCGGGGCAGGCCGGAGGAGGAAAGGGGGGTGACTGATTCTCAAAGGCGCCTTGTTCGCTTGTGTCCTCCCAGAGCCTGCGGGCGGCGGCGCCTCGGCTCGATCCGGCCACACCGCGGGCTCCGGGCAGACCCGGCGCGGTGCCCGGTCGTGGGGGCGCGTTGGGCGCCGCGCGCGGAGGCCTCCTCAGGCGCTGCTCACCCGGAGGCGCTCTATGTCCCTGAGTGACCCCATTTCCCCAGACTCTTACTAGGACAGTCAACCCTCTCTGATCTCACCACTGCTGTGTGCACCTGGCTCTTTTACCTCAACCCACATTTTTCTTTCCTTGGATGTGACTAGTCTGTGGGTCCGTCACAGTCTATGGCCTGTCTCTGCCCCTAAGTAGGCTCCTGCTCTGTAGAACCGCCCCTCCCCAATTGGTCGCTATCTATAGCCTGGTCTATAAATACCACCCCTCTCCCGCCCCTGGCCCGGCTCTGTAATTACGAGGGGCAGGGCGGGACGAGGAAAGTAATTATGGAGACCTGATTATGGGTGGGGTTGGGGGGCGACCCCCAGACCCGCCTCTCCCCGCACTGTGCCCTCAATCCTGCCACAGGTTTTGCCGAAAGGATGGCTCTGGGCCCCTAAAGGGGAAAGGGAAAGGGGGTTTGACTGGACGAAATGAAAGGGCTGGAGGAGATATATTGGGGTACCCGAAAAGAAAATCAGAGTACAGGCTATTGGGTCCCTGCAAGGAGCAAAGGAAAACAGTCCGAGGGTCTGTGAGGGAGGGAAGGGGAAAGGGAGGGCTCCCACTTCCCTTCCCAGGTGGAGATGGAGGGTGGGGTTTCCCCTCGGTGGCTGTGGGCGGGCGGCTTAAGACCGGGGGGCCGGGCCGGGGGCGGGGGCGAGGTGGGGGCTCTAGGCCGCTGGGGTGGCCAGGGACACACAGGAGCGGCCGTCACCGAGGAGGGAGCAGTGCCGGAGTCCCGACGACGGCGCCTCGCAGCATGGAGTTGGGCCGCTGAAAGCTGTCGCGTCTGACCTCCCCGGGATCCCGGCGTCCGAGGCTCACAACCTGCTGGTTGTCTTCTGTCAGCCTCAGGGTGTCCAGCGCCTCAGGACGACCTGGGTCACTGGGACCCAGTGTTCCGGTAACTCAGCCATGGAACCATGCAGCCGCTGCCGTCACCTCCTCCTGCTCCTACCTCTGGTGCTGGGGCTGAGCGCGGCCCCGGGCTGGGCGGGTAAGAGGAGTCTGGATGCTCGGAATCGCTGCAGCTCTGACTATCCCTGGGGAGCAGACAGCTGATGCCTAGGGCAGGAGCTTGTCTGAGTCTAAAAAAGGGGGTGTGGGAGTTTAGGGTCCAGATTGGAGGGCAAGACACCTGGGTTCCTTGGAGTCAGAGTAGGGATCTCTCCCTCCTTGAAGTGACTAGGAGAAAGCAGGTAAGGCTGAAAGGTGGAGAACCACTTTAGAGAGCCCTAAACGGGGCCGCATGCTTATCTTGGGTCCTTAGGAAGAGCTAAAGATGATCAGGGTCAGTCTGGTCCAACTGTTGCTGGTGTGGGGGTGGTAGCAGTCAGTGCTGAGAGGTGAGGTGTGCGTATGTCTTTTGGGCTTTCTATCTATATCTTTGAAATGAAGGGTCCTAGTAAGCCCAGAAAGAAGGGATGCCTCAACTATCTGTCCTGTTGGCTTCTCTGACAGGGCTCCCCCTCCCCCTCCCTGTGCCCTCGATGCTGCCACGCGGCTGGCTCTGGGGAGCACTGGGGCTGGCTGCCAACAGGACGGCCGCTGGACAGGCAGGGATCAGGTGTCTGAGGCCAGAGCCAGCTCTTTGCATTCCTGCCTGGCCCCTCCTCCTCTGGCCAGCTAGGCTCCCCTGGGACCTGGGTGTCCACAACCCGAGTCTTTTCCTTCTTGTTCCCAGGACCCAGAATTCCTGGCTCCTAGGAAAGGGGATTTGATGTCAGATAGGAGGGGATTGGGAGTGGTGGGCCCTAGGCAGGTTGGAAGAAGCCCCCACTCCTGGAAACATTGGGGGTTGATTTGTATATAACTTGACTATTCATTTCTTCTCTGCTTTGGAGACAAAATGGTCAGAATGAGGGACTTTACCTAACAAATGCAATCACTGTAACCTCATTCTTTGTACCCTCAATGAATCCTTAACAACAAACAAACAAACAAAAAAAAAAAGAAAGGGACAGCATAAAGGATTTAGATTTGAGACAGAAAACTTTCAAGATGTGAGGAGTGTGAGGCTCAGGGACAGGAAATTGAAGTGGATGGTGTCTGTAGCCTCTAGAAGTCTTTCTTGGGGGTGGGGAGGTATCCTTGGTATGGATAGTCATGGCCACTATGACTGTTTCATTTCAGGGCAGAGTGGGTAGAGGTGGGACTCTAGGGACATGGGTTACTGTGGAATTTCTATGATTACAGAACAAGGCATTTGGAGGGGCAAAGGTAGAGTGGTGGAGGGGGATAGGACTACCCATTGGGGAGCTTTGGGGCAAATGAGACTGGAGACACTGGGTCAATTATGTGGCTTGATGTGGGCAGATGATGGGTGGACCTGTGGGTATGTTGTCTATAGGACTGATCTGTATTCTCCTGGGGTTTGATGGAGGGTGGGAACCTCCGAGGTCTTCTTGGTCTGGGGTCTCTGTGAGTCTCTGTGTCTCTGTCTCACTCATCCTTAGTCTCTCAAAGCGGCCCTTGTGTGTTGGTGTTTGTGGAGCTGCCACATGCTCAGGGGCCAGGATCAGGTGGGGGGACGGGTGTGGGGAGGCTGTGGTTTCCCGGCTCCTGGACTCAAAGGGCCTTTTCTCTGCCTGTCTGCCTGCCCCACCTCACCCAGCCAACCCAGCTCTCCTCCTGATTGCTCTTGCCTCTGCACTGCCCCACACTTGTATGAGAGTTTTGCTGGAAATCTTTTTGGGATTTTTCCAATTTGTAGCTGATGGTGTGAGGAGTGTGTGTATTAAGGAGCAAGTGAAAGAGAGGTGACCTCTGTCCTCCAGGTAGTTTGAGCCCTAGGAAGCTGAGTTCTAGGTAGACAAGGCTAGTGACTTGGGTCTTGAATCTTTAGATCCCAGAAGTTGGGAGTGGTGGTAGGGTGGCAAGGCAGGATTGAGGTTCCAGGTGTGGGGAGCTTGCCTGGGTTTTGGGCAGGACTTTGATGGGATCCACAGATGTGTGGCTTGGGGCCCTGGACCTGTTCCGGCTCTGCGTGGCAGCTTCGAACTGCACCCCAGGCCAAGCTCATCTCCCAAGCTAGGGGACAAAAACTCCTGGGAGGGCCCTTTCTTGCATCTTCTTCCTCAGTATGTTCTGAGTTGTACTCCCCCCACCTCATGAACCTGGGATCTGTAGCAGCTCAAAGCCCCCTCCCATAGAACTACCTCCTGTTCTCTCCCTGGTGGCCCCCCTGCACCTCTCATGCCCAGAATAATTGATTGTCCAGATGTTGTTTGTACTGGAGGCAGGAGAGACGCCAAAGACCCAGAGAGTGAGAGATATGGAAAGGGAGTGAGAGTGAGGAAGAAAGACAGGGGAAGAAAAAGATAGAATGTGAGGAAAATAGAGGAAGGCAGGAGACAGGGAGACAGAAAGAGCAACAGAGACAGAGACAAAGAGGATAAGAGAGTGTGAGAGAAAGGGAGACATGGAGAGTTAAGAGAGAGATCGAGGGACGGCGCTTGTGGCTCAGTGAGTAGGGCGCCGGCCCCATAAACTGAGGGTGGCAGGTTCAAACCTGGACCCGGCCAAACTGCAACAAAAAATAGCCAGACGTTGTGGTGGGCGCCTGTGGTCCCAGCTATTCAGGAGGCTGACACAAGAGAATCACCTAAGCCCAAGAGTTGGAGGTTGCTGTGAGCTGTGTGACACCATGGCACTCTACTGAAAGGGACAAAGTGAGACTCTGTCTCTAAAAAGAAAAAAAAAAAAGGAGAGAGAGAGAGAGATTGAGGGAGAATAAAGACAGAATCAACTGAAACACAGGTAGGGGGAGTAGGAAAGACAGATGCTGGGAGGGAACAGCAGGAGCAGGCGGGGAGTTCAATACTGTCAGTGCTGCCCTGAGCCTCCAGGTAACTGTGTTTCTCATCCATTCAGGCCCCATTCAGAAGCAAGTGAAGGAGAGGGTAACCTTTCTCTTCCAGGGAGTTTGAGACCTAGGCAGCTGAATTCTTGATCCCCAGTGTCCCCTATTTATGCCCTCCTGAGGGCACCTCTCTTCCCTTGACCTTCGTGGACTATCCCAGGTGCACCCACTGTGGATGTGCTCCGGGTGCTGAGGTTCCCCTCCATCCCCGATGGTGTCCGGAGGATAAGAGGCATCTGTCCAGCTGATGTGGCCTACCGAGTGTCACGACCTGCTCAGCTGAGTGCACCCACCCGCCAGTTTTTCCCAGGTATAGGTGACATGGTGGGGTAGTGAGACCTGGGGGGAGTGATAGGGCGGGGTCTGGGATCAGACAGCAGGATGGGAGAGGTTATGACTGTCTTTGCTTCTTACTCTACTTGTGTGTATCTCTCTTGGATACTAGGAGGCTTTCCCAAAGATTTCTCTCTGCTGACTGTTGTCCGGACCCGGCCTGGTCTCCAGGCTCCCCTCCTGACTCTCTACAGTGCTCAGGGTGTCCGACAGCTGGGTCTAGAGCTTGGCCGGCCTGTCCGCTTCCTGTATGAGGACCAGACTGGACGGCCTCAACCTCCAGCTCAGCCAGTTTTCCGAGGCCTCAGCCTAGCAGATGGCAAGTAAGTCAGTTTGCTCCTCTGGTCTGCCTGGCCCACACTTTTAGGAAAAAGTGCCCCAGAATCCCTACTCCCTAAACTGGGAAATTTTACCAACCCTTTTGGCCACACCACAGACTATTGATTGCCTAAACTTCAGTCACTTCTAGCCTGGAGTTTGGGCTTTAGAGTTTGCATCCTTCTTTGGATGTTGTGCTAGCCTATACCCTGGACATGTTACTTAACTGTTTTGAGCCTCAGTTTCTGTAAGATGGAGATAATAGAATCATCATGATCAAAGGAGAAAATGACTTAATGGTGCTTGGTGCATTGTAAGCGCTCAATAAATGGTAGCTTTTGTGTTGTTACTACTATCATCAGTAGCTACAGCTCTCCTATCAACTGCTATCCAGCCTTGTGGACTCCTTGCCTTCAGTCAGTCACTTGAACCTCTCCTTCCATAACCAGGTGGCACCATGTAGCTGTGGCTGTGAAGGGCCAATCTGTCACTCTTATTATTGACTGCAAGAAGCGAGTCACCCGGCCACTCCCCCGAAGTGTTCGTCCAGTGTTGGACACTCATGGAGTGATAATCTTTGGTGCCCGCATCCTGGATGAAGAAGTCTTTGAGGTAACCAGAGTAATCAGAGAAGGGACTGATTTCTGGTCTCATTTATTGTGCTCACTCCCCTTCTGATAGAGCACTCCATTTTCTAATTCCCTAGGCCTTAATTTTTCCTCTCATGAATTATTTCTATTTTCTATCTTTAGGGCTAACTTTCTCTGTAGAAGAACTAGATGCCCATTTATGTGGCAGGACTGTCCATAGCCACTTACTGTGTCATTCATTCTTCATCAGTCCACCATCTGTCCATTCCTTCAACCCATCTTTCTGTTCACCATCCATGCATTCACCTACTCACCCACTGGCCCATGTATGCACACATGTTTGCCTCCAACACCTGTTCACTCATCCATTTACCCACCCATCCATTCACACACTTACCCACATACACATACATTAAGGCTTATATCTACCTATCTGCCTATCCTCCTCCTGCTTAACCACTCTCCCCCTTTAAACCACCTGACTATCCATCTATCATTCTGTCCATCTATCCTCTTAAACCCATCCAGCTATCCACTCACTCACTCATCTGCCACCCACCTCATCTACCAGCATACAAGGATGCATGCTTGTGTGCCTCAATCCACCTACCCATTCACCCACTTATCCTTCTACCAGCTCAACCTCTCCCTTCTTCAATATACTCACCTACCTACCTGTCGCCTCACATACGCACTCCTCATTCAACCATTCATTCACCCACATATTCATTTCCACCCATCTACCTTATTCACCAGTCTGTTTCCATCTACTCTGTACCTCCTATCCATCTACCCACCAATCCACCTATATACACATTCATTCACCATCTACCAATACTCCCATTCAGTCAAGTATTGGATCCTCCATCCACCCATCCACCCTCCACCCGCCCAGCCAGTCAACATTTTTTGAATACCTGCTGGCCAAGGGAACACAGAAGAATGGTATAGTCTCTTATCATCCCAAGGAGCTCCCAGTTTGGCTCTGGAAATGAGATATCTTCAAATTAAAGTACAAGGGAGGGTGTGCTAAGCACCATGTGTTGGCACAAATAAATGCCATTGGAATCCAGAAGTGGTTCCCTTTCCCTGTTTTTAGAGGTCCTCAGAATTCTCAACATCACTACCATTGGAAGGGCAAGGCAACTAAGGCTTGGGTCACTGTATCCAGAAGCCACTGTGAAAAGGCCAATGCATTGCCACAAGGGGGAGTGGATAGAGGTTTTAGTCCTGGAAGGGCTGAGTTCTAGTTCTGATCTTACACTCTGAGTGATCTTGGGCCAGTCCTTGACTTTCTGAGTTTTCTGAATGGAATGTATCTAAACAATGGACGTGAAGGTCTTTGTCCTCCTGATTTTCCCACTTGTTATGAAGGTCCCATGAGATCCTTATGAGAAGGGCTGTGCCCATGGGAAAGCTGATAATGACCTGTCATTAAATAGTTTTACCTAGGTTTGGCCTCTTCCCATTTGTCCCAGACTATTCCCTCTGTCTCTCTTGCTGCCCACCCCTCCATCCGTGTTCTTTCCTTCTGTCTTTGCAGGGTGATATCCAGGAGCTGATCATTGTTCCGGGGGTCCAAGCTGCCTATGAATCCTGTGAACAGAAGGAGGTGGAGTGTGATGGGGGCCAGAGAGAAAGACCTCAGAACCAACAGCCTCACAGAACCCAGAGATCACCAAAACAGCAACCATTGAGACTTCATAGGCCACAAAACCAAGAACCACAGCGACAGGTGAGGGAGCTGAGTGAACCACCAACTGCAGCACATCCCAGAGAGGGAAGACACCTCACCCTTCCTTAGATCCCTCCCCAGCCATACCTCCCTGTTCCCATTACCCTTTCCTCCCAGGTTCTCATTCATTAATCTTTTTATTTTCATTTAAAAATAAAAAGAGTTGTTATGAAGAATTGGTGGCTGGGAGCTGTGTTCCCTGCTTGTGTCTCCTCTGCCAGTCTTCCTGGAACTGTGTCCTTGGGTTTCCTATTCCTTCCTTGAATTAAGAGATTGGGAGAGAGTAGGGGAGCAGAGTAGAGGAGACAGAAACTGGGAGAAAGGAGTTGAGATGATGAGACTGAAGAGAAATGGGGAAGAAATAGGGAAAGAGGTATTCCAAAAGAGTGGGGTCATCTTAAGTGTGGGAGTGGGAAGCCCAGTCTTTGCCCCCTCTATGCAGGGGCGGGATTAGGCACAGTGGTGGAGGGAAGGGAGACTGGATGGGGGTCTGGACCACTACAGTGTAGATATGATCTGGGTCAGTGGTCTGAAGTTTGGACGGTCAATCTCTTAATCATGTCTGCTTTTGTCCCACATGTGGGGGCCCCTTCCACCTTTCCCACCTCTCCCAACCTCTGTCCTGACCCTGACCTTTCCTTTCATCTTCAACTCTCTGCTTCCTGACTCCATACCTCCCCTGTTTCCCAACTTCCAAACTGTCTCTTTATCTCCTTGTCCCCACCTTCACCCCACCCTCCAATTGTCCCATCCCTTTCCTTCCTATTCCCTGCATCCCAGCCCATTGAGTCTCTCTACTATGACTACGAGCCCCTCTATTACGATGTGATGACTACGGGGACGACCCCTGATTATCAGGTAAACTTGAAGGATCACTTCATTCCTTCCCTTCCTCCCCAGAATCTCCTATGACACCTCCTCCCTCCTTAGTCTTTTGGGAGAGACACCATGTATTTAGATTATGGGGGTTTACTCACTCACTGCTCCCTCCATATCTCTTTGCTGCAGCTGCCTCCGAGCCCCCACCACAGGGCTTTCCCTTCCCCTAGGGGGCATCGGACCCCTTCCCGAAAGCCCACCCCACCTGCCAAGAGGTCAGCCGCCCGGCAGGCATCCCCCTCACCAGGCCAGAGGCCCTCTCCAACTGGAGACTCCGGCCAAGCACGGGGCCAGCCTACCCTCTCCCGACGCCCAGCTCGGCAGGCAGCTTCCCCCACTGCCCGGGCTCCCCCCAGGACCAGAGGCAGCGGTTACCGGCAGGTAGAGCTGGGGCATCCAGATCTCTGCCCCTAAACCTCTATGACCTTGGAGATTCAGTCTCCCCAATTGTTCCCACTCCAGAAAGGCTGCAAGATCTGAGATTTCCCCCATCCCCCAGCACAGACAGACACTGCCCTTGGTAGTGGTGGGGTACAGGTGTGCTTTGCCTCTCCTTCCGCTAACCTCCTTTCTTTCCCTCCCACCCTGTGCTACTCTTCTCCCCTTCTCCTTGGGGTTAGGACCCCACCCCAGGTGAAGAGGAAGAAATCCTGGAGTCCAGCCCCTTGCCACCCCCTGAGGAGGTAACTCCATTTCCTGCCCTCACCCCATCTGAGGGCAATGGACATCTGTGACCCAGTCCCCTTGCCCCACGCCATCTTGATGAGCTAGCCCTTCTTCTGGCCAGAGGGCTCATTGTCATTTCTGTTTATGGTCTTCTGTCTTCTGATTACTCCAGATCTGTCAGTCAGCTTAGCTCTCTAAGTATGTCCATACCTCCTCCCATTATTCTTTGATTTCAGAGTTACCTTCTATCCATGTTGGTGCCAGTCTTACTTTTTGTGTTATATTTCCATTCCCAGGAGCCATTTTCTGTCCAATGTTATCATTTTTTCCTTTCTCCCAGTCTCTCTTTGGTTGTGCCCTGGACTCCTTTGTCTATTATTACATCCAAGGACTGTCCACTCTATGTCTAGCCCTCTGGCCACCCTTCTTATTATCCACCATTTCTTCCCACCAGGCCCATTTTTGGGACATCCCTCCCCAGTTTTGTCTTTCGATGGCCATCCCATTTCTATACAACCATTCTCCTCAGAATTCTTTGGGCTAGAAGTTGTCACACCCTGGGTCCAGAGAAAGCCTCCTGTCAGTCCTAATGCCCTCGTCTACCCCTTCTTCCTTTCCACCTGGGAAGAAGCAGACAGATCTCCAGGTCCCCCCGACAGCCAACAGATTCCAGGCAGAGGACTATGGGGAGGGTGGCACAGACCCCCCAACAGGGCCCTACGATTACACCTATGGCTATGGGGACGATTATCGTCAGGAGACGGAGCTTGGCCCTGCCCTCTCTGCGGAGACAGCCCACTCAGGAGCCGTAAGTGAAAAGAGCTCCTCTTCCATCCGTGACCACCAGTGGGAGCTACAAGAACTGCCTCCTGTTGGTTTTGGTTGTTGCTGGCTGTGCATTCCTGATGGTGGTGTGCCATTTTCTCTTCACATAAGATGTATATGTTGCTTGAAAAGATATCCTGCCTTCCCTTGGCAAATGTCTTACCCTGTGACTCTTTGCAGATCCTTCTTCCCAGGGCATTAGGATTGAAAAAAATCCTGTGGCCAGGATTTTTAATTCCTGTATTTCTTGGCCACTTTCTGTCTAAACCAATCAACCTGGGTTTCATATAGTTTTTGGTTAATAAGCCCATACCCTGTGTCCCTTTTCAGTCTGTTTCTACCATTTTTTCTTGGTTAAAACAATATTTTGTTCATGTTGTTGTCAAATGATCTAACTTCCTATGTCACATTTTTTAAACTACATGCCACTTCTTGTTTGTCCCTTCCTGCCTTCTAAAGCAATGGTATCCAGCCTAGTATCTGTGTCAGACTGACAGAAAGGAATTTGTTACTTGTGTGATCTGGCCCCACTTTTTCATGTCTTGTGACACTCCTTTGAAAATAAGCCATTTCGTGTGTGTCTTAGGCCATCTAAATCATAAAGTTTCCATTGTGGGCCTAGATATTTATCATGGCCACTTCTTGTGTGTTATAGCCTTTGTGTTTGTGTTTTCTAGAACAATTAACTTTCATTGTCATAATTCCCTTTGCAGGAGTCACTTTCTGTCTGTTTTGTGAATTTCTTTTCTCCCTTGATCAAGGTAGCCATGTTGTTGTTGAAGGGTCACCTCTTGGATCCTCTTTTCTAGGCTGCTTCCTGTCTTTCCAACCACTTCCTGTTTTTCCAGTTTGGTTTCTAGCCATCTTGGCCATGTTTAATTTTTCTTGGCCCTGGCATCATTCTTGCTTCCAAGTGTTTGTCATTTTGTCCTGTCTCTTTTAATTGTTCCCCATGTCTTCAACCTCTCTCTGTCAGTGGAATATTTCCTGTCTACTCTCCTTCATCTTTTGCTTGCCCTGCAGTTGTCACTGCTTCTCTACCCTGCTGCCTCTTATATCTCCTTTCTCTAATATTGCCACCCTGTATCCTCTCTGCCTTTCTCTTATGCTACTCTTTGCATATTTGGGGTTAATCTGGGATTGGGGAGAGTTTGGAAACTGATCACTGCTGTTTGGTCAGGATGGAGGGGAGGGGGCCATTTTGAAGATCTCTGTTGGAGATTTGAGCCTGGTGGTGAATGTCCTCTATTCTCCCTGTCCTTATCTTGGTTCTGGTCCTAGAATTGGGAAGAGCTATCTGAGTGGAAGTGTGAAAGGAAGGGAACTGGTAGTCTTGGAGTATACATGAGGGTCAGAGAAAAGGCATAGCCTCTTGCTGTGAGGAACTAGGGGACTTATAACAGGGGGTGCTCTTGAGCCTGGGAAACTGAGCTCAATAACTGTATTTTTCCAAAAGCCGGTTATGAGGCCTGAGTTGGAGGTTATCAATGGAGACCATTTTCCAAATTTACTTAAAATATGGATGCTTAACCTATGGGGAGTTTTTGTTATTTTATTTTAATTTTTGAGACAGAGTCTCCCTCTGTTGCCTGGGCTAGCATCAGCCTAGTTCACAGTAATCTCAAATTCCCAGATTCAAGTGATCCTCCTGTTTCAGCCTCCCAAGTAGCTGGGACTACAGTGTTGCTCTTGTTCAGGCTGGTCTCGACCTCCTGAGCTTAAGTAATCCTCTGACCTTGGCCTCTCAGAATGCTAAGGTTACAGGTGTGAGCCACCATGCTAGGTCACCTGTGGGAAGTTTTTTAATTTGTGTACCCCTTGAAATATAAATAAAATTCTATGCCCAAGGGCATGTACCTTTTCTTTTCTGGAGAAAGACTATTGTTTTCATCAGATTTTTACATGGGCTTATGCCCTCTCCCTCCCCCCAGATAATAATCTATCTACAGTCTTAGAGGGACTCTTATTTGATGGGTTGGGTTAAGGTTGAGGAAGTAGTTTTTTATATATATTTTTGCAGTGTTTGGCCAGGGCTGGTTTTGAACCCGCCACCTCTGGCATATGGGGCCGGTGCCCTACTCTTTTGAGCCACAGGCACTGCCTTTTCTTTTTTTTTTTTTTTTTAAATAAGATTCTAGGCATTCCTGGGGTCAAGAGGGAATTTGGGGAACAGGATGGGACACTTTAGAGGGTTTGGGAAGGTTAGGGGTTTGAAATCCCAGGAAGGGTCTGAGAAATTTCCTGAAAGAGGCTGTCAGGGAGATGGAGAGGTTGTGTTTATTGAAGTGGGGCTGGGAACTGGTGAGCGGGGAGCCCTGAGGTCTCCTTGGCAGATCAGGAAGGTCTGTGAAGAAAGGATCTTAGGGGAGGGCTAGGGAATTTAGTGGGGTAGGATCAAGGAGGTCTCTTGAGGACCTAAGAATCAAGGTTGGATTTGGCCTGGGGGCAGTCCTGGTGTCCTGGCTGCTCACAGGCCCCACTGGGGGTTACATGTGTGTCTCCCTCAGGCTGCCCATGGACCCCGGGGGCTGAAGGGAGAGAAGGGGGAGCCTGCAGTACTGGAACCTGTAAGTTACACTGGTCACTGGGCTGAGGTGGTGGAAAGAGAAGTAAGCGGGGATGGGGAGCTAACCTTGTCCTATCTGCCTTCTAACCTTTAACTCCACAGGGTATGCTTGTGGAGGGGCCCCCTGGCCCAGAAGGCCCTGCGGTGAGTCTGGCTGTGATTTGTTAGCCTCCATTCTTTTCTCAGAGACCCTTCACCCATATGCCTAGTCCTCCTTCTCAGAACTCTGGAGGGTCCTTCTAATCAAAGCTTCCCAAATTCCCAGACCTCTTCTGTAAGGTCACTCCTCAGCCACACCTGATCCTCTGCTCTTCTGTTCCTCAGGGATTGATTGGTCCCCCTGGCATCCAAGGGAACCCAGGACCAGTTGGAGACCCTGGCGAGAGGGTAAGGGAGTGTCATGTGGAGGTGGGGGCAGTAGAGTGATGAACCCAGTGGGGGCTACCATGCTCAGTATTCCTTATTAGCTGTCTGACTGATGAATGAGGGGGCAGCATACTCCCCAGACCCAGAAAGGAGGGCAGTTTCTAGTTGGGGAGGGGAGCAATCAGATATTTCACCCTCATTTCTCTCCATGGAGGTGGGGGGACTGGGAAAGATCTAGGGAGGGTCTATTCTTTGAGTAGGCTTTCAAAATGGATGCTGAGCCCTTGGCTCCTATTCTTTGAGGAGGGTTTCAAAATGATGCTGAGCCCTTGGTACCTATTCTTTGAGGATGGTTTCAAAATGATGCTGAGCCCTTGGCACTTCCCATCTGTCACTGTGTCTTTATCATTCTCTCCCCACTCCAGGGTCCCCCAGGCCGAGCAGGGCTCCCTGGATCAGATGGGGCCCCTGGCCCTCCTGGCACGTCTCTCATGCTCCCAGTGAGTTGTCTTCTGGGATTTGGAATGGGATGAGAGGGAGGACAGGGCAATTGTGTTCTGTCACCAAGAGCCAGAAGGTCAGGGGAGCTATGGAGGCGTCTCTAAAGACCATCAACCTGAAGAATGGGTCTTTGAGGTGAGGGAGTTGGAGCTTCATTAGATGACCTAGAATCAAACATGGATCTTCTAGAACCAAATGAATCATCTGGAACCAGACAGAAACTCCTATATTTCAGGGGGTCTAGAACCAAAATGAAGGTGTTTTTTTTGAAGAAGAGTCTCACTCTGTTGTCTAGGCTAGAGTGCCATGGCATCAGCCTAGCTCACAGCACCCTCAAACCAAAAGAATCATTTGGGAGGCAGAGGCTAGAGAGCAGGGGAGGCAGGCAGGAGTTGAGTTTCTGAAACTCTAGGTAGTTATCTGGAACCTATGGGAAATGCTGGATGGGGAAGAACATGATGGTGGGGCAGATGCTGAAGGAAGCCTCTGGCTGGGAAGGTCCCCGGGATTTCCTGGAGGAGAACTTGGACCTTCTCTCTTGCTCCTTAGTTCCGGTTTGGCAGTGGTGGGGGTGACAAGGGCCCTGTGGTGGCAGCCCAGGAGGCTCAGGCCCAGGCAATCCTGCAGCAGGCACGGGTGAGTGGGCTGGAGGGGGTCTTGGTGGATGGATGGGTGTTGTGGGAAAGAAGGGCTCCAGGAGGGGTGGAAGGATCAGTTGGAGTGAATATGGGGCTGAGAGGGAAGTTGAGGAGACCACAGAGTGGTGGACAAGCATCAGGAACAGAAGGGCAAGTTTGGAGGGTGTGCTGGGCCTGGGGGCTCTCTGGCTGTCTCTCCCTCAGCTCTACTGTTCTCTGATCCCCTAGCTGGCACTCCGTGGACCCCCTGGCCCCATGGGATACACAGGTCGCCCTGGACCCTTGGTGAGTATGTAGGGTATTAGGGCAGAGGATCCTTTATTTGTATGGGGGAGTAGGTATGGGTATTTCTGGAAAGGGGCCAGAATGAAAGTTGTTTTGCTTCTTTGGGGGAGGTCTCTGAGGTTACTATTGGGAGTGTCTTTCACCATGGCCATCCTCTCTTCTCTCCACCAGGGACAACCTGGAAGCCCTGGCCTGAAAGGAGAATCTGGAGACCTAGGACCTCAGGTGACCACCCCCCTGCCCCAGCCCCATTCCCAATCCCCAGCTCAGTGCCTCCTGCTGTCTATGCCCATTAACCCTGCCTGACTTTTCCCTCACAGGGGCCCAGAGGACCTCAGGGCCTTTCAGGCCCTCCTGGCAAAGCTGGGCGAAGGGTGAGTCCTCTAGGGGTGTTGAGGGAGAGGGGCATGGAACATAGAAGACTTCACCCCTTTCTGGCTCTCCCTTGCTTCCCTTGCACTTCCAGGGCAGAGCAGGTGCTGATGGAGCCCGAGGGATGCCTGGAGAACCTGGAGTGAAGGTAATAGGCCCCTCTCTGATACCTGTGTCTTTCAGCCCCACCTGTGCTCATTTGTTGCCTGGAAATGATGTTGTTCCCTGGGGTCACCCAGGATGCATCCCCTTTCCACTCAGAACTCTGTAGGGAGGGCTGAGGTGGGAAGGGGCCAGGCCTTCACTCTGGTTTCCCCTCTTCCTCCTAGGGTGACCGAGGTTTTGATGGACTCCCAGGGCTACCTGGGGAGAAGGGACACAGAGTAAGTATACTGGGAGCAGGTGTGATGGGAGTAGATCTGTGGAGGAAGGGGAAGCAAGGAAGGGAGGCTTGGGGATCTGCAGGAAGCTCTGTGAATTGAAGAGGGTCTGTGTCTGTCTGTGTTGGGAGGCTCTGAGGCCTCTCTTACCTGTTCCCTATTTTCCAGGGGGATACTGGTGCCCAGGGCCTTCAAGGGCCCCCTGGTGAG
The DNA here is from genome assembly GCA_963574655.1 of Perodicticus potto. Taxonomy (NCBI): domain Eukaryota; kingdom Metazoa; phylum Chordata; class Mammalia; order Primates; family Lorisidae; genus Perodicticus; species Perodicticus potto. The sequence goes on along the minus strand of CAUYRH010166480.1, from coordinate 38,644 downwards.
GATGGAGAGCGGGTAAGTGTTGTTCCAAGCACAGGGTTGGGTGCAAGAGAAGTCCAGATGGCAAAGCCATTTCACCATGTCTTTCTCCTCCAGGGAGATGATGGAGAGATTGGGCCTCGTGGGCTGCCTGGAGAGTCGGTGAGTGTCCAGGGGATTGGTTTGGAGGAGGGGGCTCTGGGGAAGCCAGTGGTGGTTCATGGACACTAAAGGGACACATTTTTCTCTAACCCATCCATGTTATCTCCTCTGCTTACCCTGAGTGCAGGGTCCTCGAGGTCTCCTTGGCCCGAAAGGCCCACCTGGTATTCCTGGACCTCCAGTAAGTGACTCCCTGACTTCCAACCCTGGTGTGACTGCTTGACCTCCCCAACTGTCTTCCCTCTTCACCTGTCCTCCTTCCTGGTCTCCATGTAGCCCTGCTTTGGCTTTTGCCCCCAGATGCACTAGGGGGCAACATAGCCAAAAGAAAAATAAATCCTCAAGAAAAACAAAATAAAAACCCCATAAACCCACGCCCTGCAGATCTGGGCTGGCTGTTTGCTTAGGTTTGGGATGCACTGGAAGTCTGATCGTCCCACTTCTGGAATAGCTGGGACTCTCAGAACCACAAGTCCCTCCAGGGATTGTTCACACCCCTCTCATGTTTCAGGGCGTCCGAGGTATGGATGGTCCTCAAGGCCCCAAAGGGAGCTTGGTGAGTGATGGGAATGGAGACTCCACCCTGATCTCCATCCCTGAGGTCCCTTCCAGGGTCTTGTCCACCACTGTGTTAACTGTTTGCCTACTTTCCACTCTTACCCTCTTGGCTGATCTACTGGGACTCCACTCTCTGCCCTCCCTTCCCTCCACAGATCTACTCCCATCACACCTGCCCCCATCTCCTCTGACCCCTGTCTGGTTACTTGTTTCTAGGGACCCCAAGGAGAGCCAGGACCTCCTGGACAACAGGGCACTCCTGGGACCCAGGTGAGTGATCCTGACCACCCCCCCCCAACTTTAGTGACTTCTCCTGGGCTTCCACAATGGGTCAGACTTCCCCTGGGCTTCCACGATGGCTCAGACCCCAGATGGCAACAGGAAATTAAGGATCTCGGGCTCTCATTGCTCGTGCTCTGAATGGGCAGGTGAGGATGGCTCACCTACTCTCTCTATGGGACAGAATGGAGGCTCCTGAGACCTTTCTCTCTCTATGTGTAGGGTCTCCCAGGGCCCCAGGGTGCCATCGGTCCTCATGGAGAGAAGGTAAGTGAGTAAGTGATTTGAGAGATAAGGAGCTTGGGTGGTGGGTGTAGGGAGCACCCTAAATATCTCCTGGTACCTCAGCTATGTCCAGATATAACCCCTCTGGTGACTCAGAGCCTCCTCATTTTCCTGTAGGGTCCTCGAGGGAAACCAGGGCTCCCTGGCATGCCTGGCTCAGATGGACCCCCGGTGAGTGAGTCCCTACTTCTTAATCCAGTTCCCCTCAGCCCTCTACCCCTAGGCACAGCCTCTAAGCTCCCTCAGTGACCATCCATCCAGTGTGTCCCTGGCACTAAAAGTTCACTGGTGGTGTCTGCCCATGTTCAGTTAGCTTCATTAGGTCACAGAGAATTTGGGTTGGAGAAGTGTAGGGAGGGATGTAGGGGCAAGTAGTCACCTTCTCTATCCCCTACCCCTAGGGTCATCCCGGGAAGGAAGGTCCCCCTGGAACCAAAGGAAACCAGGTGAGATATCCCACATCTCCTCCAGATTCTGCAGCCTCTGAGTCCTTGGGATTTCCTTATCATAATACTCTCAAGCCCTGTGCCCTGTAACCCTAGCCAGACTTGACTCCAATGTCATTAATTCCATTTCTCCTTTCTGGGCCCCACCAACACTGACACTCTGTTTCTTCTCCCAGGGTCCATCTGGACCTCAGGGTCCTCTAGGATACCCAGGACCTCGAGGTGTCAAGGTAACCAACTATTAGGCTGTGGTCCGGCGAGCAAGATGAGGTCTTGGGAACTCTGTCCTTCCACCCCTCCACCCCCTGATCACTCTGCCTCTGTTCCCTTCTCATTCTAGGGTGTGGATGGAATTCGGGGTCTAAAGGGTCATAAGGGTGAGAAGGTGAGCACTGTGCCCCCTGCATCCCAGCACCTCCATCCTGCCCACATGACCTTCCTGTCATCTCCTCTTCTCACACACTTCCCTCCAGCCTACCCATGCTGCCCGTCAGCTCCCCAGCCCACCACCCTTACTCATGTTCGCTGAAACCCTTCCTTTGAAAGCCCAACATTCTGTCATCTGTGGTGTCCTCTTACCTCCGTCTTTCTCAGGGCGAGGATGGCTTTCCTGGGTTCAAAGGTGACATAGGCGTGAAAGGTGACAGGGTGAGTAGAAACCCCATACTGGTTCCCAACTCTACTTCCTAATGATGCTCTACTTTGGAGCCCCCAATTACCAGCTTATTGCCCTGAGACTCTGGACTCCCAACTCTGATGCTGTTCTCCATTGGGAGCCTGATCCCAGCAGGATGACAGCTCTGCTGTCTGTCCCACACTGCCCCTGTGGGCACTCTGTCCTGTAGTAGCTTCTGGGACCCTGACATCTCCACTTAGCCTCACTGGTGCCTGCTTCTCCTCTGGCCCAGACTCTTCCTTCAGTCCCCCAAACTTACTTCTCCTACCCTTTCACTCAGGGCGAGATTGGAGTTCCTGGGTCTAGGGGAGAAGATGGTCCTGAGGGGCCAAAGGGACGCACTGGACCCACTGGAGACCCTGGGCCCCCTGGGCTCTTGGGTGAGAAGGTGATGGAATGGGGGAATCTGTGCCTGGATCCTCAGAGGATATGGACACTGGGGTCAGAGTGGGCATGGGGATGCCCACTACTGAAGTCAGAGTCAGACAAAGAGAGCGTGCTTTCATTATGCTCCTCTCTGTATGCAGCATGTCCAGGCTGCTGACAGGTTGCCAGGGGATATGTAAACATTCAAGGAAAATTCCCTGTCATGAAGCCTTTGGTAGAGATGAGGCATGTAAGGTAATTGTGGGTGTGAGGCAGAGTGAAAATGTGTCCAGACTGAGAGGAGCAGGAGTTCTGAGAAGGGAGAGAGTCTAAGCTGGTGAGATCTGTGTCTCCAGAGTTGACTCTCACCGAGTGCTTGGCATGTGCCGGGCACTAATTCCTTCTGTCAGTGCTGTGAGGTGGGCATATAATGGTCCTGTTTTGCAGGTGAGGTTTTGCAGAGGCCCAAGGATGTCAAGATGCATGTTAATCACACAGCCAGTGAAGGGCAGGGCCGGAGTTTGAGCCCAGGCGGTCCAGCTGCAAAGTCTTTTCTTCCAGCTTGGCTGCATAGCTGCCTGGGCAGGATGAGCCTAGGAGCACCAGGAGGAGGGTGCATGTGTGGGATTGGGGTGGTGTGCTGCAGGGGTACTTGTCTTAGTGGAGTGGGGGGCTGTGCTGAGATTGACAGGTGGGCAGCAGCAGGATCACATTGACTTTGAAGGACTAGATGGAGCTACAGACATGAGGGAGGTGATATCCCAGAACAAGAGTTGGGGAATTCCATTGTCAAGGAGAGACTATGAAAGCCAGACGTCCTGGGTGTAGAGGAGGCCAGAGGCTGGGGTTTGTGAGGCATGTTGTTGTTGTCTCTGAGGGCTGGGGTCTCTAGGGATGGAATGGTAACAGTGGTTCCCCTCTCTCCTGATGGCTCCTTGTCTTCACAGGGCAAGCTGGGTGTTCCTGGTCTGCCTGGCTACCCTGGACGCCAAGGTCCCAAGGTGACATGATGTTCTATTGGTGCTCCTCCTCCTTTCCCCTTTCCTGACTCCTGATTCCAGGAACACAGGCTAGCAGAGCAGTAGAAGACCCTAGAGAGAATTTAGCTGACCCCCATTCTACAGACCAGGAAGCAGAGGCCCAGAGAGCAGCAGCAGTTTGTCCATCTAGTTACTGACAGAGCCCATGTCACCCAAGCCACTGCCTCCATGATCCTTCCTGATCCCCTTTGGCCCTTCCTGACCCCTCCTCTTTCATGACTTCTCAATTTCCATCCTTCCCCATCCACACCAGGGGTCCCTAGGATTTCCTGGCTTTCCTGGAGCCAGTGGGGAGAAAGGAGCCCGGGTAAGCTGGGGGAAGGGAACATCTGGTGGAGAGAAGGGCTGGAGGCTCTGGAGGGTCTCTGTGGGGAGTCAAGCCCTAGATGATATTCTCTCTGTACTTCCTTCCCACCAGGGCCTGTCAGGGAAACCAGGGCCTCGAGGAGAACGGGGCCCCTCGGTGAGTGCAAGGGGTAGAGAAAGAGGAGGCTAAAATCCAAAAGGGTGAATTTGGATTTTTCTGACCACTTCCCTCCTCTCTCTGTAGGGTCCACGGGGTCAGCGAGGACCCCGAGGTGCCACAGGAAAGTCTGGAGCTAAGGTTAGTGGCCTCTGCATGACTCCATCTGTCTGCTGAGCTCCCTCTTACCCCTTTGACCTTGGGGGTAGCTAGAAGGCAGCTCCCCCTACTCTCTGACTCTGTTTCCTCCCACAGGGAACATCTGGTGGTGATGGACCCCATGGGCCCCCTGGAGAAAGGGTAAGTGTGGCAAGTCCCCCCTTCTCCAGTGGAGCCTGGGTGGCACCATCTCCCTCCTCACCCCAGGGAGGAGGCTGTGTCCCCTGCCCAGCACTTGGCCCATACCCCTGACTCAACCCATTTCTGTCCTTAGGGTCTCCCTGGACCTCAGGGTCCCAATGGATTTCCTGGTCCCAAAGGACCTCCGGTAAGTTGACCTCTGAGGTCTGAGCCACTTTGGTTCTCTGAGTCCTTCCCTACACCCCTTTCCAGTCTGGAGTTCTCGTGACATCTCGTACTCCTCCTAGGGCCCCCCTGGGAAGGATGGGCTTCCGGGACACCCGGGCCAAAGAGGAGAAGTGGTAAGTGATACCCCTGGCTATTCATTCTTGGGCTACCCATTCCCTCAAACCCTAGAACTGCATGGAAGGCCCACAGGGCCATCCTGACAGAGGGGAGCTGCTCAGTTCTACAGCCCAGGGCCCAGTCTGATATGCCCCCTCCTCTAGGAGCATGGGATCTGCCCCACAGTGTCCAGCCTGCTCTGACTGCATTCTCCTCTCTTCTTCTCTCAGGGTTTCCAAGGGAAGACTGGCCCCCCTGGACCCCCAGGAGTGGTGGGACCTCAGGTAGGTCTGTCGCTAGAAGAAAATGAACGCCAGACCCTGGAGTTATGCTGTTTGCCCCTCTTTTCTCAGCTGTACACCCTGCCCTCTTCTGCCTGACTCAGACCCCTGGGGCTGGGGTCAATGGTGGGAGCTGGATTTGGGGCAGGGGCCCTGAAAAGGGGTCAGTCTATTTCCTGGGCCCTCTCTTGCTGTCTTGTTTCCAAGAAGAGGCAGTTCCCACAGGGACACAAGCTGGTGCAGTCACTGTACACTGGGGAGGAGAAACCCAGTGACAGCCAGGAGAGCGTCCAGGAATTTTGGGGCAGGAATAAAGGGGTTCAAGAGCGGCATTTTAGGGTGGCCAAAATTTTAGGGCTCTTTTGGCAGAAAGTGGGATGAAGGGTCTGAGAGTGAGGCCTCTGCCTTTTTCTAGGGAGCAGCAGGAGAGACCGGCCCTATGGGGGAGAGAGGTCACCCGGGCCCTCCAGGCCCCCCTGGAGAGCAGGGACTGACCGGGACAGCTGGAAAAGAAGGAACGAAGGTCAGTAAGGGGCTGGGCAGAGAGGAACTTGGGGAACTGGGGTTGGGGTGCTGAAAGAGTGGGTAGGTGGGGATTTGAGGGTGACTAGGCATCTCTGATTTGGGAGCATGGTTGTGACTCATCACCTTTCTTTTTCTTTCAGGGGGACCCTGGTCCCCCTGGGGCCCCAGGGAAGGATGGGCCTGCTGGTCTGAGGGGTTTCCCAGGGGAGAGAGGCCTTCCAGGCACTGCTGTGAGTGACTCCCGAACCCCTGCCTGTAACAAGTCGCCAAGCATCCTGGCCCCCTCTCTGGCCCACTCTGTGTCACCCCCAATTGCCCTCTCTGAGCTCATCTCCCGTCATCCTTCTTGTTCCTGTGAAGTCCCATGTTTCCCAAATGTCTGGTTCCCAGGGTGGACCTGGTTTGAAGGGGAATGAAGGTCCGGCTGGCCCCCCTGGCCCTGCAGTGAGTCTGGGGTCCCTGTCTGGGGTGGTAGTAGGAAGGAACTGGGGGTGGGCAAGGAAGTGTGGGCATGGTACCTGGATTAGGGAGGGATGAGGACTGGCGGAGGGAGTCTAGGGTCAGCCATAATGCATCTGATTTGGGGCTCTTCTCCTGGGAATTGTGGTCAGGGGTGGCTGGGATATCCTCCCTGGGAGTCTGACTCCATCTCTTCTCTCAGGGCTCCCCTGGGGAGCGAGGTGCAGCGGGATCAGGGGGACCCATTGGACCCCCAGGGCGCCCAGGCCCGCAGGGTCCCCCTGGAGCAGCTGGAGAGAAAGGCGTCCCTGTGAGTATGGGGTCTCTAGGGAAGGGGTACGGAGGAGGGCTCTGTGACCCAAGGTGATGAGCTACTAAGGATTTCTGGCTTGGTGTCTAAGCATGAGGGTTGCCTCCAAGCCATGACTTCTTTATCATATCCCACAGGGTGAGAAGGGCCCCATTGGTCCAACTGGCCGTGATGGTGTACAGGGTCCTGTGGGACTTCCTGGCCCTGCTGGGCCACCAGGTGTGGCTGGAGAGGATGGAGACAAGGTGAGGGACCCACATGCCCTGAGCAATCTTCTCTCCAGAAAGAGTTGGCTTTTCTGGGAACGAGCCTGGGCCCTGTCATATCTCATCTGCCTTCTCCTCCTAGGGTGAGGTGGGGGACCCTGGACAGAAGGGCACCAAAGGGAACAAGGGAGAACATGTAAGTGCCCATGACCTTGACGTCATCTGGCCATTAACCTCGTTTTCACATGGTATCTGTTTGTCTTAGTTTCTCTGACTCTCCTTTCTCTCTCAGGGTCCTCCTGGACCCCCTGGACCCATTGGTCCTGTGGGGCAGCCTGGAGCAGCGGTGAGTGACCTCTCTGCCCATATTGAGGCTCTGGTGGTTCTAGTCTGACTTCAGTTCCCCTCTGCCCTTGGGGATGAGGATGGGAGTAGGGGCTTTGGGCCTGGTGCTTGCTTGTGGGTAGAGGACACCCGACTTATGATCCATTTCTGTGTCCTTGTCCCTGCTTCCTCCCTCCAGGGAGCAGATGGGGAGCCCGGAGCTCGGGGGCCCCAAGGACACTTTGGAGCCAAAGGTGATGAAGGAACAAGAGGATTCAATGGGCCTCCAGGACCCATTGGCCTACAGGTGAGTTAGGGGGTGAGGACAGGGGCTGAGAGGTGGGGTCAGGGTGGGCTGCTGTTTGCTCCAAATCCTGCCAGCAGCCTACTGATGAGGCCTGGGGAGGAGGAGGTAGAGAACTGGGGGATTTCTGTGGCCTTGGGAGAGGGGATGTGGGGCCTTGTCTGCCTGGGGCCATTCTTTGCGTGAGTTGGGCACCAGCATCTGTGCTTTGTATACTTGTGCAGGGTTTGCCAGGCCCCTCTGGGGAGAAGGGAGAAACGGGAGATGTGGGTCCTTTGGTGAGTGTGACCCTACTGCCCTCAGCCAGCCCCCAACCCACACCCTACACCACTGCCGACTCCCTGGCCTCACTGCTGCTCCTCCCTCTACCATCCATGCCCATCCATAGTGCTCTTTCTCTGTCTCTCCCTTCCCTTCCTCATGTCTGATGTATCTGTTTCCCCCAGGGACCACCTGGCCCCCCAGGACCTCGAGGCCCAGCTGGACCCAGTGGTGCTGATGTGAGTCATCTCAGCCCTTGTCCTTCCCTTCAGGTCAATGCGCCTCACCCTTTGCCTCCCTTTTCCCAGACCATAAACTCTAGTCTCATCTCAGGTATCAAGAGCAGTCCCTGGAAGGCCTCCTACTGTCGCCCTGCTGTGGCCTTGGGTCCTCATCCAGGCCTCTGCACCTGGAATGGCCCCTCCTCACAAGCAATGACCCTATTTTTGTTCCTCTTCTAGGGTCCACAAGGTCCCCCAGGAGGTGTTGGGAACCTGGGTCCCCCTGGAGAGAAGGTAACTGGAAAGGGGGTGAATGGGCCAGTCTTGGGGGTAGGGGATGAGGGTTGGATTTTTTAAATTTTGGTTGAGGGTACAAAAGAGAATGAGATATGGGGAATACAGGGTTTTTTGTTGTGTTGTGTTTTTTTTTTTTTTTTAAGAAGGAAGTATTTGACCTTAATCTCTTTGCAGGGGGAGCCAGGAGAGTCAGGATCTCCAGGGGTCCAGGGCGAGCCAGGTGTCAAAGTGAGTGACAGCTCTGAGATCCTACCCCCTAATCCCTTTCACCCCTCTCATCCCACCTCCTGGGACCTCCTTGAGCGGAAATTCCTCTGCAGCCAGGTGTCTCTGCAACACCTGATGGCTGGGTCTGAGTGAGCCTTCTACGCTCTCCTTGAAGGGCAGAGGGGCCAGGGGGACTCCCCCATAGATTGACTTTCTGAATGTATCCCGTTGTCACTAAGAGGAGTGGGGAGGTGTCTTGGAAGCAGAGGCTGCATCCCGATTGTCAAGAACCCCAGGATCATTTATACCCTCCACTTGTTCTGCAGGGTCCTCGCGGGGAGCGTGGGGAGAAAGGAGAATCGGGACAGCCAGGAGAGGCGGGACCACCAGGGCCTAAAGGCCCCACTGGTGACGATGGCCCTAAAGGGAACCCTGTGAGTTTATAGGGTTTGGGGGAGCTGAGGAGGGTCCTGTGAATGAGATACCTGGGAATATGGGTGTGTGTGAGGGAGAATCTCGGAGTGTGGGGTACCCCTGGGTGGGGGATACCTGGGAGGGAGGCTCTGGGAATGGGGCCTCCTGGCAGGGATGCATGGGGTCTATGATCCAGAGAGAAGATGAGCGAGTGCTCAAGGCGAGGGGTAGAGGGGAAGAGTTGCAAGAGGCCCTCTTCCTTGGGGGTGTCAGTGGGCACTGTCTGTAGAGAGCAAGAGTGTGACATGTGCCTGTGGGAGTCTGTTGGGTGGACTTAGGGGGCTCTGACTGTAACCCTTGTTCTTCCTCTGGATCAGGGTCCTGTTGGTTTTCCTGGTGACCCTGGACCCCCTGGAGAAAGTGGCCCTCGGGTGAGTCTTACCCAGTGAGGAGAAGCAACAAAGAGGGTGGGGTGTCTGTGGAGGGCCACTGGACAGAAGTGTGCACTGTGTGGCTGGTGGGCTTGTGCTGGGAAGCTGTGGGTATGGCAGGGGTGCAGGAGAATAGGAAAACTGGGAGTTTTAGGGGTGATGCCACTCAGGTTGGGGGTCCACCTCTGACCTTGCTTCATCCCTACAGGGCCAGGATGGTGCTAAGGGTGATCGTGGAGAGGATGGTGAGCCAGGACAGCCTGTGAGTGACCAGGGACTTTGCTGCTCCCACTGAACCCAAACCTTAAGACCCTATACCTCATCTGTGCCCCAGTCCTGAAGGGGGTCCCTTGTCTGGAGGATAAACACCCAGTCACCCCAATTCCTCTCTCCAGGGTTCCCCTGGTCCTACTGGGGAGAATGGACCCCCTGGGCCACTTGGAAAGCGGGTAAGTGAAGTGGACACCTAGAACCTTGGGAGGCACTTGCTGGGCAGTGTGCTGGGAGATTGGGCAATGGCCGGTGGCATAGGCAGGGAGATGCCTGATGTCTGCATTGTCCTTGGATAAGGTTTTTGTGTGTATGAGCAGGTGGGTTTGTAAGTGAGCAGTGTATCTTGGGTATGTTTGTTCCTGGGTTTTGGAATGCATGTTCTTGCCAGAGGTGGTGATGTTACCTACCAATCAGAATGGACACTGCAGGAGGGGGCTGACTGGCTTTTCTGGAGGGTCCCTGCTGGGGCAGGAGGTGCACTGCTAGGTGGGGTGTGACCAAGTGGTTCTTCACTAAATGTACAGAACTACTCAATATTTCAATAACTGGTCCAGTTGTACCTGTTCTTATTGTCTGTGTGTGTGTGTCTACTGGAGGATGAGGTAGGGGGAGAGTTGAGCCTGGATGTCCACTGCCTCATCTTCTCTTGCTTTCTGCCCCTCTGCAGGGTCCTGCTGGTGCACCAGGTCCTGAGGGGCGACAAGGAGAGAAAGGAGCGAAGGTGAGGGAGAGGCTGCCCTGGGCACTGCCTTCTTCCATCTTCCTGCCCCTCAGATTCCTCCATCTCCAGATGCCTACCCCATGGCCACCATTCCTATGTTGATCCCGTTTAGGGCACAGGGTTCCCTATACTTGTTTCTGCCCCAGGGGCTCCTAGGGTTTGGCCCCTCCCTGCCTTACCCCTGCCACCTTGGACCCTTTTGCTCCCAGCCATGCTCCTCCTTTGCCCTTTAGGACATGATCTTTTTTTTTTTTTTTTGAGACAGTCTCACTATGTCGCCCTTAGTAGAGTGTTGTGGTATCACAGCTCACAGCAACCTCAAATTCTTAAGAGATTCTCTTGCCTCAGCTTCCCAAGAAGCTTGGGGCTACAGGTGCCTGCCACAACTCCCAGCTATTTTTTTGTTGCAGTTGTCATTGTTGTTTAGCTGGCCTGGGCCGGGTTCAGACCCGCCAGCCTCTATCTATATAGCTGATGCTGTAACCACTGTGCTACAGGCACTGAGCCAGGACATGATTCTTATGTGTGTTTCAGGGGGACCCTGGTGCTGTGGGTGCCCAGGGGAAGACAGGCCCTGTGGGTCCTGCAGGCCCAGCAGGGAAACCTGGCCCTGATGGTCTGAGGGGGCTTCCGGGCTCAGTGGTGAGTCATGGCAGGGAAGGGTTGTGGTCGGAGTGGTGGGGTGAAGGGACAGGAAAGGTGTGGTGTGGGGATACACCTCCTGACCGCTGTGGTCCCTTCCAATATGCAGGGTCAGCAAGGTCGTCCTGGAGCCACAGGCCAGGCTGGACCCCCAGGTCCTATGGTGAGTGACTGCGATTGGGCTGCTTGACAGGTTGAGAACTTAGACCCCCTTCACTTGGAGAGAATGACTTCCTATCTCCTCACAGGGCCCCCCAGGGCTTCCTGGTCTCCGGGGTGATGCTGGAGCCAAGGGAGAGAAGGTGAGTGACAGACATGAGGCCAGGTGACTTCCATCACCCTCACTCCCGGAAACCTGTGGGGACCCCAAATGCCCACTGCTCTGCTTCAGGCCTCCAGTCCTTGGGGGTCCTTGCTTAGTGAGAGGCACTCACAGACCTTCTTGGCCCTTATCCCCACCCTTGTGACTCCTCTCTGCACCTGACCACCTGCTCCCTTCTCTAGGGTCACCCAGGTCTCATAGGACTGATTGGACCTCCAGGGGAACAGGGAGAGAAGGGAGATCGGGGACTTCCTGGCCCTCATGGCTCCCCTGGGCAGAAGGGGGAGACGGTGAGTAGAGAGCCTGAGGGTGAGGGTTCATGTTGGGGTGGGGAGGGGTAGATTCTGATTCAGCTGTGGGTGAGGGAATAGATGCTTGGGAGGGGTGAGGAGGAGAACCCAGTTGAACAGGTCCCTCCCTTTCCTAGGGTATCCCAGGGGCATCAGGCCCCATTGGCCCTGGAGGGCCCCCCGGCCTCCCTGTGAGTACCTCATCTGTTCCTCCACTAAGTCCCCTAAACCCCACTGCACCCCACCCTGTGACCTCCAAGTGACTTCTATGGCAACTGCCAGACACAAACACTGTCTTCAGTATCCTCTTTCATCTTCCCACTCCCAGTGTGTCCTCCCCATACTTCCAGGGCTTCCCAAATGTCCCCATGCTTGCCCTCCAGACCCTGCCTCTCCATTCCTTTGAGTTCCATCTTTCTTCTGCAGTGACCATCTTTTTCTTGTTCCTCATTTCATAGGGACCAGCTGGCCCCAAAGGAGCCAAAGGAGCCACAGTGAGTGACTGCCGTCAGTTCTGACCTTTGCTTCCCCCAGCTGGACTTGACACTGTCTCGCCAGGGCAAACAGACTCCCCCTGTGGAGCCCCTCATTCTGAGCCAGGAGACTGATTTGACCCTGCTGGAGTCTTGATCTCATGCTTGACCTCTTGACCCCTCTAAGATCACATTTACTCCTTTTTCAGGGCTCAGCTGGACCCAAGGGAGAGAAGGGCATCCAGGGTCCTCCAGGACACCCGGTGAGTTAAGACACAGGGCTTGGTTCTTGGACTGTCCCTTTCTGCTCTGGTGTTTCTCTGCTTCACCCTCATACCAACAATCATCTTTTGCCCTCTCCTCTCCACCTGTCCCTTCACGCAGGGCCCCCCAGGCGAGGTGATCCAGCCACTGCCCATCCAGATGCCTAAGAAGACACGACGCTCTGTGGACAGAAGTCACCTGATGCAGGAAGATGAGGCCGTGCCAACCGGGGGGGCCCCAGGCAGTCCTGGAGGTCTGGAGGAAATCTTTGGCTCACTGGACTCCCTTCGGGAGGAGATTGAACAGATGAGGCGGCCAACAGGAACCCAGGACAGCCCTGCTCGCACCTGCCAGGACCTGAAGCTATGCCACCCGGAGCTGCCTGATGGTCAGCCCCTCAGGGGACATAACAATCTTACCCACAGCATAGGCACTGAACAAGCAATATGAGTGTTAAGGGAGTCTTAGACAAGGTGGTGGGTGTGGGGTAAGGGTTGAGGGGCTTGGAACAGTGGCTGTTTACCAACTGGGTCAGAATAATTTCAGTATTTTAGCAAGTGATATGGGCCTGCCAGTGTATACCAACTCGTTACCAGCCCAGCGTCTACAGGAGCAGAAAAACATACACATGTGTACACACCTATTTGTATCTACATAGATGAATCTGTATGAGCACCTCCAACCACACATTACCTCCAGTGTGGGGATGTCCACACTCGTACCTCCTCCAGTCAGAGGAGCCTGGGGTTCCTGTGGGGACCAGGGTACACAGGCTGGGATGCAGTAGGGTGGGATGTGTTATGGTGCTCTGAGTGGGAGAAGAGGAGGCCTGGAGACAGAGCGCATCATGGTAGGGAGGGCTGGGGGTGTGGGAAACTGTTGGGGGGGGTGAGAGGGAATGTCAGGGTGGAGAACATCCTGGAACCTGGGACCTGGGTGGCCTTGATTTTCCTTCTGCCTTATCTAACAGGAGAGTACTGGGTTGATCCCAACCAGGGCTGTGCTCGGGATGCCTTCCGGGTATTCTGCAACTTTACCGCAGGAGGGGAAACCTGTGTAACTCCCAGGGATGATGTCACACAGGTGAGAGCGGGGCTCCTGACTGCCCTTCCCCTGGCCCAGTGTATCCCCTCAGGGATCCATTGTTTCTGAGTTTGTGTGACAAGTCCCCTGGCTGCTCTCTCCTCTCCCTGAGTCTGCTGACCCTTCGCCATTCCTTGGCTCCTTCCTTTCCTTCTCACCAGTCCTTTGATGCTCACTTTGTCTCCTTCTCATGACAACCCAAAACAAAAGTTTGCCTTCATTTACATCCAGTTCTCTGGGTCACACTTGGCCCTCATCTATCCCTCAGCCCTTTCCTCCTATTCCTTGCTCATGGCCCTGGCTCGGCTGCCCTGGTGCTGTAGATGCTCCTCACCTATGTCTGTCTCCCCCTGAACCCAGCCCTCTCTCTCCTTCCAGTTCTCTTACGTGGATTCAGAGGGCTCCCCGGTGGGTGTGGTCCAGCTCACCTTCCTGCGGCTGCTCAGTGTCTCAGCACACCAGGATGTCTCCTACCCATGCTCTGGAGCAGCTCGTGATGGTCCCCTGAGACTCCGGGGAGCTAACGAGGATGAGTTGAGCCCAGAAACCAGCCCCTATGTCAAGGAATTCAGAGATGGCTGCCAGGTGGGAACCAGGAAGAGCTGGGTGGCAGGCAGGTCCCAGATTCGGGCTGGAGGAAGGACATGGGAAGATCCCTTGGGCAGCCCATCCAGGAAGTGCAGGGAGGAGTCCAGCCTCCTGGTGTCAGATATGCCTAAGGGCGCTCGAAAGAGATGAGGAGGGTGGGAAGGATGGAAGCCAGACTTATGTGAGCTGTCGGTGTGGGGTTCATCTGTGCCCACCCCAGCATCACACAGAGTGAGTCATGCAGGCATGCGCACACATTGACACATAGGTGCCCAGCAGAGACACATGGAGTACGCACACACACCTTCATGGAGTGACAGGTGGGCAAACAGACACCCCTAATCTCTACATCCCAAGTCGCACAGATGGAGTCAAGGCACTCAGAGGAGAGGCGAGCCTAGGCCTGAGGTTGGGGGCAGGGGTGCCTCTACCACACTCACTCCTTCCTCTCCTGTCTCCCCTTCAAGACACAGCAAGGCCGAACAGTTATGGAGGTGCGGACACCTGTGCTGGAGCAGCTGCCAGTGCTGGATGCCTCCTTCTCAGACCTGGGGGCACCCCCGAGGCGGGGAGGAGTGCTGCTTGGGCCTGTCTGCTTCATGGGCTAGGACTGTCTCTGTCTGATCCTGTCTGTTGGAAGCAGGCCCACCTGGAATCCTCCAGCATCCATCTGTGCCACCTCCCAAGAGGCCTCTTCGACATCTAGGGGACAATGGGCCCGGGTGATGAGAGCCCCCAGTCAGGGGCAGGCCAGGGAATGGGTGAAGTGGGTGCCAGGACACCCCAGGGGAGGGGTGGCATCTGGGGCTTTTGGGCCTCCAACCTGGAGTCTACGATCTGTTAGAGAGCTGAGTCCCTTATTTAAAACTCACCTCCCAATCACCCCAAACAAGTGGAAGAGAAGAGAAAAGACACTGTGTATTTTGTATTTAAAAGTAATTATATTAATTATTTAAAGAGTGGAAAACAAAATGACAAGAAAGATAAAGAGAAATGTCAACAAAAATCAGCAGAAGTTGGAGACAGAGCTCTCCAGGGGTGGGCCTGGGCACCCCAGCCTTGGCTCAGGGCTTTCCTCAGTGACTATATGTGGGGGATTCTGGACTAAACCCCACCTCCCTCACAGCCCACCTGTAGCACCCACTGTGAACGTCAGAATATATGGTCTCTTGCCTCAGGGCTCTGACTCTTTCTGCCCAGGGAGGGGCTTTCTCACCTCTACCTACCAGGTGTTGGCTCCCTGGCCCACATAACTGCTGTCGTCTTTCACTTGGTCTGAGTCTGGCAGGCACTGTCTGCTATTTGAGGACCAGGCCTCTCCCCCAGGGAAGAAATGGAACAGTGTGGAGTGTGTTCAGGACTTGTATCCAGCAGATTGTTGAAATATTAAAATTCTTCCATATTGGTGATAAATCACTATGGGCCTGAGCCCCCTGAGTATCTATCTCATTGCCATCCTGGCCACTCCAGTCCTTCTCCTGTGTGCCCTCACCTTCCTTGATCCTGCAATTAAAGGATTAATGTCTGGCATACGGATGGAAGGGATTTCCAGGATCGTATGCCCAGTGTCCATTCCGACTGATGTTTAAATAATGTGGTGTCTCTGCCCTGGGCATATGTGTTGGTGCTTGTATTGTTATTTCAACCCCCTTACCCTCATCCAATGCTCCATTTTCCCAGCTGAGCTGTTAACCAGAAATGGATGGTTTAATCCCAATGCCCTGGAGGGCTTGTCCAGGTGGGGTGTCAGGGACCCAGATTTTATAAAGCCTGAGTGACAAAGTACAGAAAAGAAAGCAGAAGCGGGTGCCCCAGGGACATGAGGTGGGGGCTTAGTGTCCCTCTGGCCCAGGATTCCAACACAGGTGTGGGACTGCTTCTGTGTGTGGGTGTGCTTGCCCTCTCTTCCACCTCGGATACAGCCTTCACCTCTCCTACCCCCTCCCAACTTTAGGATTTCAGAGCTGGAAGGAACCTTAGATGGCCTAGTCTAAACTTTCCAAATCAGGAAACTGAGGCCCACTTCCAAGACAATGGTTTACTCCACCTGTACTCCTGATCATCTTATACCTCCCGGAGGCTTGCGATGGCCTGTCGTAAAAAGCCAGGGCTGTAGATAGACCCTCCATATTGCCTGTGGTCGCGTGTATATCTCTGGAGGCTTTGTGTTGGGTCGGAAGCACAGTCCCCCTCTGTCCCAAGCTACTTCTCTCCTGGCTTACTCAGCCGCTCCTTTCCCCTCCAGGTCTGATGTCCCAGTCGGGCCTTCTGTCCCTGACTCGTCAGGATACGGGTGCCTCCCTAGCTGGCCTCCTCACACAGCATTGCCTGGCTCCCCCCTCCAGCGGTAGATGAAAACTTGTCCCAGGGCCTCATTCCAACGAGGACGCCCCTCCCTCGCAGGGCGCCTGGTTGCGGAGGCGAGGAGGGGGCCGCTGTACCCGCGTGCGCGGTGTTCGAGTCCGGGTTTCCCATCCGCAATCCCCTGGCGCCACTGGGACCCGCCTGGGCCGCCTTGCACCTAGCACCCCCAGGTAGGCAGCGCCCGCGTCCCTCTCCCCGTGCTTCTTTCCGGGCGGATCCCGAATGGCGCCGCCTTACCAGTCCCCCCCCCTCCCCCCCAGGACAAAAATCCTGGGCGTCGGAGCTAGCTCATTCTCGATAGCTAGAAGCTGTCCACTGGGCGTCTCGGAGCTCAGTCCCGCCCGGCTGGCTGGCAGGCGAACCCCTCCCCAGCGCGGGCAGCCCGGGGCCACGCTTCTCTCCGCCTCTGCTGCCCCCTGGTGCCGGCGCCCAGACCCCGGCCAAAAACCGCAGACGGAGCTACCCCGGCCCGTTAGACCAGCCTCAGCGCTGCCTGTCCTTGGTCACCCGCTGAGCTCTCGTTCACCCCACCTTCCCCGACCCCCCACACACACCGGAAGGACGAGGAATGAAGGAGGAAGCCCCAGACTCATCTCTCTGGGATCATCCATGCCCTTCACCTCAATCTCCAAGGCCCGAGAGCTTCAGACACCCCTTTTTCTCCTTCGTAGGCCTCAGATCCAGAGAAGGTCAGACTTAAATAGAGGCTCCGCATCCTCCTCGCCCGCACCCAGTCCCAGTCACGCAAGGCCAGAGCCAAGGTTTTCTCAGGCGTTCCCTCTGCTGTTGGAACCAAACCCACAGAGGCCCCTCTAGAGCACAAAGGGGAATTCCCCAAAGGTCATTTTTGGTCGGATGCTTTGAGCTCAGAGGGCTTTTCTCCATGGAAACTATGCAATACAGTCATTCAAATAACGTTTATATACGGCGGTTAGGTCCCCAGGCCAATCCACAAAAGCCTATTTAACTATGTCGTGTGTCATGCTGCCGCCCTAACAGTTCTGTGAAGGATTCTGTGCCCAGCTGCTGCCGAGGGTGCCAGGACCACAGCCGTCTCCTTGCAGCTGACTCCCCCACCCCCCGCGCCCCTCCCCAAGCTGGGCTGGGTGTGGGCAGTGCAGGTGCCCTGGCATGTGGCTGCGGGGGAAGCTCCAATGGCTGTGGGCAACCGATGCTTCTGCATGAATGGGGGGAGATAAGAAGAGAGAGGCAGGGGCTTTGGGGAACACTTTGGGTTTGACGAAGGTAGAGCATCAACTCCTGTTGGAGGAGTTTCCTCCTCTGGGAGGAGTTTAACTTGAACACCAGAAGTAAGAGGGAGTCATTGACGGTGTCTCAAAGCAAGTGATGTGATGGAATTGAGCTCTTGCTGGGTGGCTGAGGACAGGGTTTGGGATCAGGAAGGCAGTGAGATGAGGCACAGAGGAAATCCTGTGCGGATGGGTCCTTTGGCCTGTCACACCCTTGGACTTCTCAGCTTTGGGCTGATATTTTTTAGCATCTGTGATTTATGGTCAAAAAAATAACTTGTGGAATAGAATGAAAATAACTTAAAGACCACTCAGATCACTGTATGTGGGAGCACCATGTGTCCCAGAAGGCCACCGGCTTTGTGTCAGTTCTCTCCCTCCCTTGGCTGTGTTGTGTTTGGATCTGTAGTTATGAAGGACCAGGGGTGAAGATGAGATAGAGCGGGGAGTCGGTCAAAATAATGCTCTAGCTGCCTCAGAAAGAAGTTCCAGTGTACTAGGGGGTGGCCACCCACTTTTGTGGTTGAATGGGCCTCGTTTCTCCAAGTTCAATGTGGTCAGCAGGGAGTGTCAGGGCCGCACCTGAACTTCTTTGTGGCCAGCTGTGTGGTTCACAGAGGGTTTACTCACACAGGCCTGGTTATATTTCTTAACTCTGACCTGAAGTCACCCTTGGGTGCTTGCAGTTTGCTTTCTGTTATCTTTTTTCTCATCTTCAGGGTAGTTTCATGGGAACTGGTGCTGCTAGCAGACTCCCATCTCAGTAGCGAAGACCCTGTCCCACCAGCCCTTGAATGAAAACCAGGGACATCTGTAGGGGCTCCTCCTTTAGGGCCACCTCCAAATAGCCAGGACGGTAGAGTGACTGTCTTTCTCAGCTGCAGTGAGAGCTGGCACAGGGCCTGCCTGCAGGAGGCAGGAGCGTGTCTCTCAGTTTGGTTTACTTTGCTCTGGCCTCTCTTTCTGTTAGTAACATCTTTCTTCCGGGTCAAAGGTCTTTGAGTCTTAAGACATAGGTGGATGGTTTTCCAAAGTAAAACAGATAAAGGCCATATTGGATACTATGGCATCTCACTTCACCTGTAAAGGGCTTGGACTCCACAGAGACTCTGGCAAGTATGTGGGTGACGGCGATGTATTCCTATGTTGTGTTCACATCTCTGCAAGGTCTGGGCGGTATTGCTGGATCAGCCAGTGGGCCAGTTCTCCTCGCCAAATAAGGCATACCCCTATTACCAGTGCTGGTATGGATTTCTCATAACTCTGCAAGTTTTCAGTTATGGCTCTTTTTATAATACCTGTAAGTTTTCCTTACTTTTAGAACTGCAAATCTGTAGAAACAAACCAAACAAACAAAAACTAAAAACCAGCAAACGCGTTTCAGAAACGTTAGGTTAGGGAGAAGATGGGAAATAGCACTGTGTTTAATTGAGGCCTCGTGGACAGAGGAACTAGACAAAAAGTCTGAGTGGCAGGTGGTCTAAGTTTGTTTGAGAGGAGTTAGGGCCAAGGGTAGCTCGTATGCCAGCTGGCAGGAGGCCTCTCTGGTTCTTTCAAGGGCTTCTCCTTCCTTTAGCTTGCCTGGGGTGTTTTGCTTCTAACTGAATTGTACATTTACTCCAGCATCGATTTCCTCTTCTGCAAAGTGGGATACTACTTTCCCTTAAGGGAATAAATCCCCCTTAATCATAGCCGTTGTACTGCAAAGGGAGAGGAGGGGACTGGCCAGCCACCTTGATTCTGTCTCCTTGCGTTGGTTGTTGTTGACACAGTGGTTGTTTTCACTTTATACTTCTGATCTTAGCGCTGTCAAGACTTCATACTTAATTTTTTTAAATTTTAGGTTAATGTGAGTGTACAAATAACCAGGTCAAAATATTTGAATTTGTTAGCTAGAGTTCCTCTTGTAGCTTAATTTTCTTTTGTTACAAGTATCAAAATTTGATTCAGAACAGTTTAGCCCTCAAGAGAATTTATTGTAAAAATATTGGGGTTTCCCAGGATTTGAGGGAAGGGATGACTCAATAGGGGGAGCAGTTCTGGGACCTCAAGGGTTCATGGACTTTGTCCCTGGAGTGTGACCATGAACACCCCTCGGCAGGGCTGATCTCAACTCCGGGCTCCACAGTTCGGCCCTGTGAAGCAACAATCTGGTTGGCCTAGGTTGGGTCATTATCTCCCTGAGAACCATTTTTTTAGGGCTGGAGGCCTGATGTGCCAATAAGCAGATATGTAGGAAGTTGAGGGGTACTGGGGACATTGTGCCTAGATAATGTGGGATCCCTGAGACACCCAGGAGGTGTCTGCGACCTTTCCCTCTAAACAAACCTCTTTGTATACATTAGAGCCTCCTGATCCATCCAGTCTCTTCATAACCCCATTTGCTCTCCTCCACTCACCCCCTCCCTAATGGGCAACCCAAAGTCATGCTCAGCTGTGTGGCCATGATGTCATGAGATCTTTAACCTCAGAGGCCAGCATCTTTGCCAGTTTGCATTTTGATGCTTCCACGTTCAGCACATAAACTTTCATGACTGTTACATCCAGGGCTGCATTATATTTCTGGGAACAATGTGTACTTTTGACTTTCTGGACTTTTTCCTTCCAAAAACATTTCAAAATGTTATTTATGACTGTATTGGTATACGGGTAATATCATATATTAAGATATTTTCTTCAACCTAGAAATTAATTTTTTTTCTGTTTTAAAAGAAATGTAGGCCAGGCATAGTGGCTCACATCTGTAATCCCAGCACTTGGGGAGGCCAAGGTGAGAGAATCGCTTGAGGCCAGGAGACCAGACTATGTTATCTCTTTGGGTAACATAGAGAGATCCCCACAGAAAACAAGAAAAAAAGTTAGCAGGGTATAATGGCACATGCCTGTAGTCCTAGCTACTCAGAAAGCTGGGGAGGATCTCTTGAGCCCAGATGTTTGAGGCTGCAGTAAGCTATGATCTTGCCACTGCACTCCAGCCTGGGCAACAGAGTGAGACCCTGCACTGTTTCTTAAGAGGGATGGGGAAAAGAAATGTACACATTTTCCATGGGCCCTCCAAAGTATTGTGGACCCTAGACACTGCATCTACTGTGCATAATGGTTAGCTAGGCCCTCATTTAGTCTTTGTTAAAGATTTTACCTTTTTACTCTTAAAAATATAATCACAGGCTCAGGCCTGTGGCTCAACAGGCTAAGGCGCCAGCCACATACACCTGAGCTGGCAGGTTCGAATCCAGCCTGGGCCCGCCAAACAACAATGACGGCTGCAACCAAAAAAGAAAAAAAAAGGCTGGGTGTTGTGGCGGGTGCCTGTAGTCCCAGCTACTTGGGAAGCAGAGGCAGGAGACTCCCTCGAGCCTGGGAATTGGAGGTTGCTGTGAGCTATGATGCCACAGGCACTCTATCTAGGGGGACAGCTTCAGGCTCTGTCTCAAAAAAAAAAAAATCACAATTCTATTTATCACATCTTTTTTTTTTTTTGAGACAGAGTCTCATTATGTCACCCTTGGTAGAGGGCCATGGTGTCATAGCTCACAACAACTTCAAACTCTTGGGTTAAGCCATTCTCTTGCCTCAGCCTCCCAAGTAGCTGGGACTACAGGTGTCTGCCACAACGCCCAGCTATTTTTTGTTGTAGTTGTCAACAAAACGGGTTCGAACCTGCCAGCCCAGGTGTATGTGGCCGGCGCCCTAACCACTGAGCAATGAGAGCCAAACCTACTATCACATCTTTAATATCATTCCTATTATCATAAGATATCCAGTTAGTGTTCAGATTTTACAGATTGTTTTGTGGGTTTTGTACATTTTGTTTATTTAAGTCATAATCCAAAGAAAGCTTATAGTCTTTTAAGTCTTTAAAAACTATTTATTTCCCTATTTAAACTATTTTTGTCTGGCTCGGCACCCATAGCTCAGCGGTTAGTGCGCTGGCCACATACACCAGGGCTGGCGGGTTCAAACCCCGCCTGGGCCTGCCAAACAACAATGACAACTGCAATAAAAAAATAGCTGAGCGTGTGGTGGGCACCTGTAGTCCCAGCTGCCTGGGAGGCTGAGGCAAAAGAATCACTTAAGCCCAAGAGTTTGAGGTTGCTGTGAGCTGTGATGCCATAGCACTTCTACCAAGGGTGACATAGTGAGATTCTGTCTCAAAAAACCCCCCAAAAACAAAAAAACTACTTTTGTCTACTTTTTATTATGGAGAAATGTAAATGTATACAAAGTGGTTTATATTTGATATTTTTAAAAGAGTTAATACATATTCATTTTTTTCATTTTTAATTTTGAATATAGTAAATATCAATAACACATGTAAGTAAAGCTTTTTAGTGTCTTCAGTAATTTTTAAGAATATAAAGGGTCCTTAGATTTAAAAAAGTTTGAAAATCACTAACCTAGGGGACCTCAAAAAATAATCTTGTCCACTTGGCCCCGCACTTAGAGATATGGGTTCAATCCATCCGGGGTGGGCCTGGGCAAAGGGACCTTAGTGAAAGTTCCCCAGGTGCTTCCAAAGTGCAGTCTGGGGTCAAACCTCTACTCTAAACTAGACAGAGCCCTGTAAGAAATAAACAAAGGGACAGAGAGGGAATGGCAGTCAAATACCCCAGGTGAGAAAGAGCCTCCTGGGACCTGCTGTGTTTAGGAGATAAGCTTGCAAGTGTGGGCCCAGAAAAACTGAATAATGGTAGTTTAAATAAATAGGAATGAATTTTCCTCACATAACAAGCGATCTTATTGTAAGACAGCTACTGGCTTTGGTTTGCCTATTAAATGATGTCATGAAGGTCCTAGATGTTTATATCTTTATACTTTACCCTCTCACAATGTTACCCTTACATATTCTCTTCTAAATTTTTAATTTTTTTTTTTTTTAGAGACAGAGTCTCACTTTGTCACCCTCGGTAGAGTGCT
Organism: Perodicticus potto; assembly: GCA_963574655.1. Lineage (NCBI taxonomy): Eukaryota > Metazoa > Chordata > Mammalia > Primates > Lorisidae > Perodicticus > Perodicticus potto. Next base: position 16,342 of record CAUYRH010166480.1, on the reverse strand, counting down.
GTGGCATCACAGCTCACAGCAACCTCCAGCTCTTGGGCTTAGGCGATTCTCTTTCCTCAGCCTCCTGAGTAGTTGGGACTACAGGCGCCCACCACAACGTCCAGCTATTTTTTTGTTGCAGTTTGGCTGGGCTGGGTTCAAACCCGCCATCCTTGGTTTATAGGGCTGGCACCCTACTCACTGAGCCACAGGTGCTGCCCTAAATTTTTAAATTTTTTTTGAGACAGAGTCTCACTCTATTGTTCTGGGTGAAGTGCCATGGAGTCATTGTAGTTCACAGCAACATCAAAGTCTTGGGCTTGAGCAATCCTCTTGCCTCAGCCTCCCAAGTAGCTGGGACTACTTGCCTCAGCTACTCCCAAGTAGCTGGGACTACTCTCACTATGCCCGGCCAGCTTTTCTATTTTTAGTAGAGATGAGGTCTTGCTCTTGATCAGGCTGGTCTCGATCTAGTGAGCTCAGGCAATCCACCCATTTCAGCCTCCCAGAGTGCTAGGATTACAGGTGCAAGCAGCTGCACCCAGCCAAGCACATTTTTTTTTTTTGGACAGGTCAACAAGTGCAAATTTATTATAAACCATGTGTACACAAAGAAATCTATCATGACATCATTGACTTTAAAGTATAAAAAATAAAAATGTGCCATATTTCTCTGAAGTTTTGCTAGATGAGGTAATTAAATTTCCAACTTATTCTTCCTATACTTTCTTATAAAAAATATATCACTTTCGTAGGTCCTAGAAATTCACAGTCTTAATTTACATTGATGAACATTATGTATAACTCAAAGGATAAAAGTCAGCAAAAGTTATAAAGAAGTGAGATAAAATAAATCACTGGCATTAAAAAAACAAACTAGATTTGTAAAAGAATGGGAATAGCACAGGAAAACTTCTGCAGTTAAGTTACAATAGTAGCTCAAGGGAATAACTTTATCTCCTGAAAGTTAAAGGAGATAATTTTAACTTTTACTTGAAGTAACTATGCATTCTTATTTGTAAGTGTCACGTAAAACTTGAATTAAAGGCTTTTTCACAAAACTGAAGGACTATTAGGCTCTCCCTTTTCCAAAAGAAAAAACATTTCCTACCTTTAAAACAAGATAGGGAGAAGTTACCAAGAAAGTTAAGAGACCTTTCTGAATTCTGTTCATTTAACATTAACGCTTAAGATTATAAGCCTACTAAATGAAAAGTGGAATGGCACTTGTATCTCAGACTTAAGTTAATTGTAGTATTGTTTCTTAGATTTAGCTTAAGATAATTGCAAATTGAACAATGTTCTAAGACATGATGAGGTTAGGGAGTTTGGTTAAGAAGAAAAATTAAAAAGTAATCATTTATTATTCGGGATTCTTAGTATGTCATTTGGCATTAATTTTTTATAGAGACTAGGAACATAATTTAAAATTTCCCGAAGGTATATTAAATTAAAACCACTTTAGAAAATTCAAGATTTCATTGACAAAGTTCAGTTAAGGTGACAGTTTTGCAATTGTGTTACTGTTCCCACATGATATCATCTCTTCTCAATTTCATTTGAAGATTACAAACTTGTATTGGATGAAAGTTGTTCTTTTTCTAAAAAAGGGTTCGTTTCATCGAAACATTTTCTGGGGCTATTTTTTATGTTCTTTGATCCTTTAGGGTTGATATCTTCTTGCTGAATACCTGAAGCTTCACTCACCTTTGAGTTTTGAACTTTTTGCTGCAGTTTACGGACTGCATTTTTTTTGATTAAATGCTCGAGTTCGCATTCTATGTCATCACAGACTGAACAGTCTTCGGTTTCCTGCATTTGTTTCAGTAGTTCTCGATGCTCCATAGTCATTTGGACCAGCTCATCCTGCATTGCCATTAAAAGTTCAGACACATTGTCACAAATGGAAATAGACTTTTCAGAGCCAGGAGGTGCAGCCTTATACTGGGAAGTTTCTCTAATAGGCTTGTAGAGACATCTAGGCTCAGTCACTTCCGACGGTTTCTGAAGGGAGTGGAGGCCACAACGTTGCTTCATCAGCGTAAGGTGGGCACTTGTATTCACGGAACAGCTTGCACTGCAGGACTTCTCAGTTACAGGAGGCAGTGCTCCAAACTTTGAATAAATATGCCAAGGTGGTCCTGTCTTTAAATATTTAGTTTTCTTTGAAGATGTCTTCTTTTCCTTGGAGTGTTTTGGATTTGAAACTGAAGGCATTAAAATTCTACAGATTTCAAGTCCAGTTTGAAGCTCAGAAGCTTTGTCTTGAAATAGCTTATGCTGATGTTCTTCTTCTTTAAGTTTTCCTCTAAATATTTAATCTTGTCCTCAGCAGTTTTCTGAGTTGTTGTAAGTCTAAAGCACTCTTTTTGCAAGACATCAAGCTTTTCAAGTTTCTCATGCAGCTTCATCTGATCTTGTTCTTTTTCTCTTTGAAGCTGGGCCTGTTGTTTTAGGATCATATTCTTTTCTTGCTCTCCATTGAGAACCATTCTCTTAGTATATTCTAGTTGCTTCTCTAGAAGGGTACAACGAGATTGGGCGGAGCTTATCTGTATACTTGTATCTTTTTTCTGCTTTATCAGTTCCTCATGTGCCAGATTTCTCTCATTCGTTTTATTCTCTAAGACCTTTTTATACTGTGCTGCTTCTTTGGAAAGCATGTTCAGGTTATCTTCAGCTTGTGTTCTCTCTAGCTCTAAATGATGAATCTTTTCCTGAAGAGTTTTTACGGCTAAAAGAAGAGCTTGGCTATTTGGGCTCTGAAACAGCAGAGGTGACTTCTAAGTTCACAGGTTGGCAAGTCTAAGATGATTCATTCTGGGTAAATGATGGAACACTCTTTCTGGATGCTCCAGACAGCTTCCTACTACCCTGTGCACTCATTCAGAATTCATTATCTTGGGGTTAGTATGACGTGGGTGATGTAAATTTGCTGGTTTCTCAGTTGCTCTTAAGTCTCACCTACCTATCACAGTCTGAGCGTCTCTTCACAAAGTGACTCCTCATCAGAGAAGATCAGAAGTTTGCTTTTTTTTTTTTTTTCTCTGAAGAGGGAAGTATTTCCGGATTGGGGGACATTCAGAGCAGTTGAAGGTGGGGCACTAGAAGTAAGAAGATTCAGTTCCCAGAATGTTGGTAGTCTGCATTATCATACCCAAGTGAAGATGAGAAGATCTTTATTTTCCCTTCCCCTTCTCCAGGCCACAGACCTCAAACGTCAGGAAACGGAAAACTCCCTTTGGTGTATCCAAGCACATTTTTTTTTTTTTTTTTTTTTTTTTTTTTTAGAGACAGAGTCTTGCTTTGTTGCCCCTGGTATAGTGCCATGGTGACACAGCACACAGCAACTTCCAGCTCTTGGGCTTAGGCGATTCTCTTGCTTCAGTCTCCTGAGTAGCTGGGACTATAGGCACCTGCCACAACTCCTGACCATTTTTCTGTTGCAGTTTGGCCAGGGCCGGGTTCGAACCTGCCACCTTCGATATATGAGGCCAGCACCGTACTCACTGAGCCACAGGCGCTGCCCACCAAGCACATTTTTTAAATAGAGGTTTATGTCACTGTCAAACATGACATCACTCACAAAGAAATGATGCATTAGATATACCCAACACCACCTAGCTGTAGAAATGACCATCACCAGTTTGTTGTCTTTAAAGAGCTATTGTCTTCTTACTGCAAATGCTTTGAGGAGACTACGTCTTGCACCTGGCAGACACAGCTGAAACATGGGAACCTGGGAAGTATAATTGTTCCTAAGCTGTGTAATTGATTCATTACCACAAATAATCTATGCAGGTCTTTTCTGAAATCAATAGTCATGGCTCTAAACTCGACAAGTGTCTTATTGACATATACAACAGTGTCTGATACTCTTTATCCTGATAGAGTTTTGAGGCTCACTGATCAGCTGAATAGAAAGAATCGCACTTGCTCCTTACTAATGAGCACCACGGAGTGGCATGATGTTGGAAAAGGCACATGCAAGGCACGATCGCCAGGACAAACGGCTTGCAAGGGACCCATTGGTGAAGGTCTGGAACCAGGGCCTGGGGCAACCATCCCATCCCTTTGCTACATCTGACATTTGGAGATGACATGCCCGTCACAAGTTCTATTTTATATTTTGATGAGTCCATGCTTGTTCTGTTTTAGTTAGGGTTAGGTTCAGCAGTGAGAAATAGAAAACCTTGAAAATGATAGCAGCCTCACCAAGATAGAAGTTTATTTCTTTCTTACATAGAAATCCCAGTGGTGGAATAGTGTTGAATAGTGTCAGGGATTTAGGATTTTCCTGTCTTTTTGGAAAAGCTTCCCTCTCAGATGTGACTCCTTGAGTTCTAGCTTCCATGTTTGTATTCCAGTCAGCAGAAAGGAGAAATAAGAACCGCCCTCTCTTTATACATCCACTTTCTAGAAGTTGTGCACAACAGTTCTACTTGGAGCTCATTGTGAAGAATTTGGTCATGTGGCCACATGAGTCTGCAAAGGAGAATGGGAAACTAGTACTTATTCTAGAAGTCCATGTGCCCAATTAAATGGAAAGTTCTACTAAGGAATCATGGGATTATGGATATTGGGGAACAATTTATATTCTCTGCCATATCATGACTCTGAGCAATTTATTGGGTAAGATTCAGAAATGGAGGATTCTGCAGTGGCAGTTCTATAATTTTCATAAAGTCAAGTGTTTAAGAATGTATTTTTTGGTCAGGTGTGGTGGATCACATTTGTAATCTTAGCACTCTGGAAGGCCAAGGGTGGTAGATTGCTTGAGTTCAGGAGTTTGAGACCAGCCTGAACCAGAGGGAGACCATGTCTGTACTAAAAAACAGAAAAACAAGCCTGGCATTATGGTGGGTGCCTGTTGTCCCAGCTACTCGGGAGGCTGAAGCAAGAGGGTCGCTTGAGCCCAGGAGTTTGAGGTTGCTGTAAGCGATGTTGCCAGCGCACTTTAGCTAGCCTGGAGCAACAGATGAGATTCTGTCTCAAAAAAAGAAAAAAAAAGAATATATTTTTTGCTTTTATGAGGGAGATGTCAATATAATCAACCCTACCAGTGATGGCTTGAAGTCAGTACCTCTAGGCAAAGCATCATAGTAAGTGTCTTAAAACAAATGCACTGTTTTGTTTCGCTGGCAAACCTCCCCCAGGGATTTCTTTAAATATTTGGAGGCTGTCATAGGTGCCTAGAGATTGTGCCTATGCGGTAGCAGTCCACTTTCCTCCATGACACCGTTACTTTTGTTTTTATACCTACCTTTGAGGGGTCTAAGAAGGTCATTGGTTTTGTTTAGAGCACCACTAGGATAGATAAAATATGTATCATCCCAAGATGATTTTAACAATTTGTTAGAAACATGAGCAACTGAATTCTTAGGGATACATGCCATATAATTTTGTATTCAATACTCAAATCATTAAATCACAGAGTTTTTTTTTTTTTTTTTTTGAGACAGAGCCTCAAGCTGTCACCCTGGATAGAGTGCTGTGGCATCACAGCTCACAGCAACCTCCAACTCCTGAGCTCAAGCGAGTCTCTTGCCTCTGCCTCCCAAGTAGCTGGGACTACAGGCACCCGCCACAACGCCCGGCCATTTTTTGGTTGCAGCCGTCATTGTTGTTTGGCGGGCCTGGGCTGGATTCGAACCCGCCAGCTCAGGTGTACGTGGCTGGCGCCTTAGCCCATTGAGCCACAGGCGCCGAGCCAATCACAGGGTTTAATGATTACCCCTGTTTGACCTTTAAGGCAATGCTGTCCTATAATTTTTTGTGTGATGATGGAAATATTCTATGTCTTTGTAGTCCAATATGGTGGCTACTAGCCCCATGTGGCTATTGAGCACTTGAAGTGTGGCTAGTGCACCTGAAGAACTCGATTTTTTATTTTATTTAGTTTTAATTAATTTAAATGGCCACGTAGCTAGTGCCGCAGGCAGCACAGCACAATTCTGCAGAATCTTTTTTTTAGGGACCCACATAAATTTGGATTACTTTTTACTAATCTGATGAAGAGACCCAAATTTAATACAGATGTGTGATGTGTAGTCTTCGGATTTCAAACATGCCAAATAATTTCTTTTCTCTCTCTCTCTCTTTTTCTTTTTGAGACAAAGTGTCCTGCTATTGCCCCAAGTAGAGTGCTATGGTGTTGTCATAGCACTTCGCAACCTCAAACTCTTGGGCTCAAACAATTCTCTTCTCTCAATTCCCTGAGTAGCTGGGGCTACAAGCATGCAGCACTACACCAGGCTATTTTTTTGTTTTCTATTTTTGGTAGAAACAGGGCTCTTCCTCTTGCTCAGGCTGGTCTCAAACTCATGAGCTCAAGAGATCCACCTGCCTCAGCCTCCTGGAGTTCTAGGATTACAGATATGAGCCACCACACCCAGCCTGCCAATTAATTTCTGTTTCTCTTTTTTGGATAGTGTGTTCAAAGGCAAAGGATTTTTCTTTGTCTTAGTTGAATCCCCCCCTACACACACATAAAACTTTGCTGAGCTTTTTTGCTGTTTTTTGGTTCATTCCTTTTTATTCATGAAATTAGTAAGGAAAGACAGAGTTTTAGGGTGCAGAAGCCTTTTTTTAAAAAATTAGATTTACTGAGATATAATTTATATACAGTAAAATTTGTCTTCCTTAGCTGTACTATTGTATAAGGTTTTTTTTTTTTTTTTTGAGACAGAATCTCACTTTGTTGCCCTTAGTAGAGTGTTGTGGCATTATACTTCACAGCAACCTCAAACAATCCTCTTGCCTCAGCCTCCCAAGATGCTGCAGGCACCCACCACAATACCTGGCTATTTTTAGAGAGGGGGTTTTGCTCTTGCTCAGGCTGGTCTCAAACTCCTGAGCTCAAACAATCCATCTGCCTGGGCCTCCCAGAGTGCTAGGATTACAGGTGTGAGTCACTGAGCCCAGCCGTGTTGTATAAGTTTTGATTAACATGTTTTTATGTAACTACTGCTATGATCAAGATAAAGGATATTTCTATCATCCCAAAAAGGTTCCTTATGGAGATAGTTTTTTTAAGTCACCCCTGGTTAATGTCATTAGTGCAATGAACAATTTTTATACTTAATTTGGTTTAGACTATTTATTTAGACTATTTATTTAAATTCTCCTTATTGGATTATGACTCAGCGTGGGAGAAATAACTGTGGCAATATAGTAAAGGTGACTTGTTGGGGCTGCCAAGTGAAAGCAGACTATTGGTGGTGAACATAATCTATTGGTATTGAAAAGAAAACACCAGCAGATGGATGCATGTGTGCTAATCAAGGACTGATTTAGCAAGATTGTCTAGTAAGAAAGTGATATCAAGTATGATGCTAATCATATTTAGCTTATTTTTTTATAAATAAATGGGTTAAATACATGTAAAGTGCTTAGAATAGTTTCTGGAACTTTTCAGAATCAGCTACCTTTAAAAATACTGTAGGGCTGGGCGTTGTGGCTCATACTATAATCCCAGCACTCTGGGAGGCCGAGATGGGTGCATTGCCTGAGCTCAGGGGTTTGAGACCAGCCTGAACAAAGTGAGATCCAGTCTTTAAAAAATAGCTGGGTGTTGTGGTGGTCACCTGTAGTCCCAGCTATTCGGGAGGCCGAGGCAAGAGGTTTGCTTGAGCCCAAAAGTTTCAGGTTGCTGTGAGCTATGATGCCACAGCATCATGGTAACAACAACAACAAAAAATTGCTGTAATTCACAATTAACTTTCAAGATCTACTGACCTTTTGATTGGCTAAAATAAGTTGTTAAAGATTCCTATTGATGGAAAGGATTATCTCAAGCTTCTACAATTATTTTATAACTGTTGTTTTACTTGGTCTCCTAGGGACTTGGCACTGTTTTATATTTACATTTTTTGTGGGGAAGTGGAATTCCAGAGGTTCAGTTAAGTAAGCACTTTTCCAGCTTCCAGAATTTCGATAGTAAAACCAAATAACATACCCCGGGGCAAGTGAAATTACCAAAGACACTTTCTTAGTTTTCTGTATCCCTCATTAGTGTTATCACTACTTACCACCTCAGTTACTTTCTCCTCCAAATACCCCAATATTCAAAATAGTCCTGCTTATTAGATTAGGTTATCCTAATTAAAAGTTGCCACTGATCCTATAGCCTAAAGTTTTTGGAATTCCTAAATATTGTCCTTTATCTAAAAGGTTTTTACTACAGTGCAGAGCATCCTCAGACCCTCCATCTGGAGGGGAAGACATTGGGGTTGTTCGTTTTGTCCTATGAGATGATCTGCCTTTAGGGCAAAGTTCCAATCCGATTTTTCTGCCACCTGCATACTCCCCAGCCCTTATTTATTTTGGGTGGGCAAGAGGTTGGTGGATTACAGTTTTTTGGGGGGAGGGGTTTCAAACCACTTTATTGAGGGTAATTGGGGGTAAGGAGCAAAGAAGCGCATAGGATGATGAGAGCTGACAAGTTTGATTGGGTCAGGACCTCCTAAGCTTTGCAGCCACAGAAAAGATTATCCTATAGCTTTAGAAGAGAAAAACATAAATATGAACTCATGATTTTATTATCTATTTTAGGTTACATAAAATAAAGTATTTATTTTTGTTTATAAATTTTTTGAGTGTGATATTTCTTTTCTTTCTTTCTTTCTTTTTTTTTTTTGAGACAGAGCCTCAAGCTGTCACCCTAGGTAGAGTGATGTAGCATCACAGCTCACAGCAACCTCCAACTCCTGGGCTCAAGTGAGTCTCCTGCCTCTGCCTCCCAAGTAGCTGGGACTACAGGTGCCCACCACAACACCTGGCCATTTTTTGGTTGCAGCCGTCATTACTGTTTGGCAGGCCCGGGCTGGATTCGAACCCGCCAACGCAAGTATACGTGGCTGGTGCCTTAGCCGCTTGAGCCACAGGTGCCAAGCCGAATGTGATATTTCTTGAAGCAATCTCCAGGATGGAATCCAGGCTTCCTCTTCCACGTCTCATAGTAGATAATGGTTTTTCTTCTTCCATCTTTCTCGTTTCTTCCACTGCAAACTATGCAATCCTTTGTTGATTTTTTTTCATTTTGCTTCATAAATTGCATCTTCCCATTTAGCTTTTCCTCAGTGTTAGAAGATGATGGTTTTCTCCTCTTACTTGAATTTCTGTTCCTCACATTGCTCAAAAGCTGAGTGGTGAAATATCTCCTGTAAGAAAGGTGTGTCTGCACTTTTTTCCAGTGGAGCAGGCCAACAAACGCAACGACAAAAAAAAACCTGTCAGATGTCTTCCAACACAGGATCAGAAAGGGTTTAAACTCAGAGGATGAATCAAAGGAGGTGTGGAAGTGTCCCCTCCCTGTATGCGCTGAGAGAAATTTGTTCTTAAAGTTTGTAAGCTTTGTGTCTTGTGTCCCCTTTGGCTTGCTTCTTTTAGCCTACATGAGTTGAAGGTTCACCAAAATCATTTCTATGAATATAGCCTTTGTATTTGCTAAAATTGGACTATTTCTGATGCTTCCTTAACCTCTTCTGTAAATTCATTTTTTGAGACAGAGTCTCACTCTGTCACCCAGACTACAGTGCAATGGCATCATAGCTCACAGCAACCTCAAACTCCTGGGCTCAGGAGATCCTCTTGCCTCACCTCCTGAGTAGCTGTGACTACAGGCGCTTACCACAGCGCTGTTCTAGTGTTTTCTATTTTTAGTAGAGATAGGGTTTTGCTCTTGCCAGGTTGATCTTGACCTCCTGAGCTCAGGCAATCCACCTGGCTCAGCCTCCCAGAGCCCTCGGCCTCTTGTGTAAATTGATTAACGTGCTAATGGGCCTATCATGCTGCTGTTGGGTTCTGATATTCCCAAATCTAAAGAGCCATGACCAGATGGTATCTTCACAGCCCCCACCACCCTACCGCTTCTTAAATTCTTTTTCAGTTTTTCAATTATCTAGCACTTTCTCTTACAGATGGTCTGTCCTGCTTCCCTTAAAACTACACAGAGAAAGCCTACATTTGTTTTAGGGAAAGATTATACACTCTACCCTGCCTATCTAATATGGTAGCTACTAGTAAATATGTGACTATAATAATTTAAATTTAAATAATTTAAAATTAAATAAAAACTTCAGCCCCTTAGTTGCACCACAGCCACTAGCATTTTAAGTGTTCAAAAACCTCCTGTGGCTAGTGGTTGCTCCACTGGACAGCTAGACATAGAACATTTTCATGAGAGCGGAAAGTGGTGATGGACAGCACTGCCCAAAATGGTGCTCTCTGATGGTCATCCCCACTTGGCAGGTACCTTCTGTACCTTCTCCTTCCTTAAGCTGATGTTGAAGGCTTGCCTGCTATTGGCATCTTTTACGAAATATTTTAAAGTCTTTAACCATTACTGTCTTATACATCTTGGGATCAAAAACATGTATATCCATTTATTTTTAGTATTTTATTTGAAAAAATTATATATATTTATGATGTACAACATGAGGTTTGATTTATGTATACTGTCGTCAAGCAAATTAATATATGCATTACCTTACATACTTGCCATTTTTAAATGGTGAGAACATAAAATCTATTAGCAATATTCGAGTATACAATATATTGCTATTAATTATTGTAACCATGTTGTACAATAGATATCTTGAACTTATTTTTCCTGTCTAATTGAAATTTTTATCTTTTAATTTTATTTTAAAATTCAACATAAAAAATATAATTAGGCTTGTTTGACAACAGAACAATGCTTAGCATATTTTCACAGCTCCTGTTAAAAGCATACCAAACCAAAGAAACCTCGGTGCTGCCTATCTATTTGGTCATATTTATTTTGACTTATGTCCTTTTTTATGGTGAACTTTTCTTGTAAAGAATATTGGGCCATTCCCAAATTGTTGACAAATTTCCTTATTTTCTGTTCCAAGCCTACATTCCACTGTTGGCCACTAGATGGAGATAGGATCCTATTTATTACAATATTCTCTAGCCTCAATACCATCTTAAAATCGGATTCTTTGCAATGGATAATCAGGCATTTTTTCTCAAAAACTTTAAAAAATTCTTCATGAGAAGCAAAAAAACCCCATAATTTTAATTATCTGTAGTTTTCCAACAAAAAGGGAAAGGAAAAAAGTACTAAGTTACTTTTCCATATGGCAATCCTCTTCCCCAAAGAGGGCACGCTTCACAACTCAATGGTGAGAATTCTGAGTTGACGTACAGCTTTAGGACTGTAGTCTGGTGACACAGTGTTGGGAGGAATTCTTGGCCAAACAGGGAGTCCAGGGAGACCTCCTTCTCCTTGTCAAACTCTAAATTAATCTATCAGTTTTGTTTTTTCATAAAGTAGAGAATGAAATGTTCAGGACTCCAAAAGTTAGATAGTGAAAATGGCTTTTAAAATAAGTTCCTTGTAGTTATTGTTACTCAACATAATAGTAAGTTAATCATCAGGTAATGTGAACACTAGTTTCTCAACCCTCTGCTGATGAGGTTTGCTGGTCTGTTTCCTTCTTTTCAAAAACCCAAACATGCAAGACAGGCAATAGGAGGCTTATTCACAGTCAAATTCCTTGGATGTAAAATTCTTTGGGAACACAGTAGACTACCTCTCCCTTTTCTTTTTTAAGCAGTGGATATATAAAACGACAACTTCTTCTCCTTGGGGACAATGAGAGATAGGCAGCCCCTACTTTCTAAAGGAAATATCATAAAACAGAAAGCTTGTATAGTTTCTCACAGCATTAATAAAATAAATAAGTTAAAATAAAAAGTTAAGTTAATAATAAGTTAGAATAAAAAGTTAAGTTAATAATAAGTTAGAATAAAAAGTTAAAATAAAAAGTTAAGTTAATAATAAGTTAGAACAAAAAGTTAAAATTTTATGAAACACTTTGATCTGCATTTCTGGTTTGTAACTTCACCTTTCCTAAACCTGCTTAAATGCTAATAGGATTCATAAAATATTTGTAGTAATAATTTCAGAATGAAAAATCATTTTATGAATTAGCCCTATGTCTTCTATAATAATCAATGTTTCCAGACTTTTCTGGATTTAAGAATGTCTTATGTGCCAATACAAGACAATACGTTTGCTGATATACTTTGATGTTCTTGTTTTAAATTGTCAGCAAAATGGATGGCTTGCCTCTGTACACAATAGGGTTAACATATCAGACCTGACTTCCATCCTTTGGAAAGCCTGCTTGCAATGTTGGCCCTGGCTGGCATCTTAGGAACTTGGATTTCAAGAGAGTTTCCATCATTCCTAGAACGGACAAGAATAGCTCACCATGTCTAACTGCTCGTACAAACCATATAGTTTATGCAGAGTACCTGCTTTCCTTTGGGAGCCTGGGATGTTGGGATGCATGGGGCAGAGAGTGAGGACGTGATCAGCCCTGTGGTGGTTAACGTCAGGTGTCAGTCAGACTGGATTAGGGGATGCCCAGGCAACTGGTAAAGCATTATCTCTGGGTGTGTCTGTGAGGATGTTTCTGGAAGAAAATGACATTGGCATCAGTGGAATGATTAAGGAAGATCTCCCCTCATCCAGTTGACTATTGGCCTGGATAGAAAGGAGAGAGGAGAAAGGTAATTTTAGCACTTTCTCTTCTGGAGCTGGGACATCCTCCTTCTCCTGCCATTGGACATCAGACCCAGCTTCTCTGCTCTAGTCTCTGTGGACTCAGGGACTTGACCCAGCAGCCCCACAGCTTCCCTTGGGCCTTTGGCCACAGGCTCAGAGTTACACCATGGGCTTCCCGGGTCCTGAGGCTTTGGATGTAGACTGAGATGTTTACTGGCTCCTGTAGGTCTTGAGCTTACAGGCGGCCTTTTGTGAGATTTCTCTGCTACCACAATGAAGTGAGTGAATCCTAATAACAAATCCCTTCTTCCCCTGGTTCTGTATCTCTGGAAAACCCTAATACAGGCCCTCATAAAAACCCTAGTGCTGAGTCTCCTATGGGTTTCCTGGTAGACAGTATTTAACACAAGTCATCACAACTTGAGCTGGAGGAATTAAGCGTGTCATGTGTGTCTGCAGTGGGGAGGACCCTTGGAAGGCTGCACTTGGTTTCTCCTGGACTTTTCCCAGATTCCTTTCCCCTTTGCCAATTTGCTCTGTGTCCTTTCACTGTAATAAACCCTAGCAGGAAGTACGAGTATGTGATGAGCCCCGCGTGTGCTCCTAGTGAACCCTCTATCTGGGGTGGGCCTGGAGACCCCCAACACAGTCCTTTCTTTGGCAAAGGTATCTGGTAATATATAAAATCACCAAAAACTGACTTGTCATCATTTATGAACACATTTCATCAAAATGAATTTCTGTAGTCACATCCAAGAAGGTGAGTTAAGAAAGGAAAACTCTTTGAGCTTGGTTAAGGTCCTGCACTTTTGAAAACTATTATCAGTCTAAGACTATTACAGCAATGAGTTTTCCTGATTGTTATTATATAACATTTGGACTTAGGTAGCACATTACACCATCAAACGATTGGAGCAAATATGGTATTTGTCTTAGTCTCAAACATCACTCTAATTTATAAAAATTATAAATAAGCTGGGCACAGTGGCTCCTGCCTGTAATCCTAGCACTTTGGGAGGCTGAGACGGGTGGATTGCCTGAGCTTATGATTTCAAGACCAGCCTGAGCAAAAGAGAGAGCCTGTCTCTACTAAAAAAATAGAAAAACTGAGGCAAGAGGATTGTTTGACCCCAAGTTGGAGGTTGCCGTGAGCTATGACGCCATGGCACTCTACCCAGGCGACAGCTTGAGACTCTGTCTCAAAAAAAAAAAAAACATCATAATAAACTATATTCTAAAAGCAGGTTCATGTCTGTAATAGCTGATTTACACATATCTTTGACCCTGAAACCCAGGATGTATTTTCCACTGTATGACTGACAAGGGAGAGGGTTGGTCATTTGGTGATCACAGAGATATGGAGTAAGTCAGCCTCTAGAACTTAATGCAAATAATAATATAGAAAGAACTACAATGTATTTTAATCTTATGCTTGTTATTTAAAATTGGGCTCTTATGCTAATTTTTACATTTATATAGCATATTCTTCATAACTGATGTGCTTTATCCATTCCATATGACTTTCAGAACAAAAGAAGACTTAAAGTGCAAAAGAAGCACAACGCGGGTGGCGCCTGTGGCTCATTGAGTAAGGCGCCAGCCCCGTATACCGAAGGTGGCGGGGTCAAGCCTGGCCTCAGTGAACTGCAAAACAGAAAAATAGCAGGGCGTTGTGGCAGGCGCCTGTAGTCCCAGCTACTCGGGGGCTGAGGCAAGAGAATCGCCTAAGCCCAGGAGTTGGAGGTTGCTGTGAGCTGTGTGACGCCACGGCACTCTACCGAGGGGTGAGAAAGTGAGACTCTGTCTCTACTTTAAAAAGAAAAAAAAAAAAAAGAAGGAGAAGAAGCACAATACCTATGCCATCTGGATTACCAGGAGTGATGATCCCAGTCCTTCCTGATAAGGGTACAACATGAATTTGGGCATCTAAAATAAAATAAAGCAAATCTTAAGAGTTCCTCTATCAGTTGCTGTCCTATTTAATAAGGAGAACTGATCGCCATCAAGAAGGTTACTTGTCCATGTGTGGGTAAAACAATAATGACTTGTCCCCTGGCCCTTCACTGGACTCAGTGGCCACCAAACCCTTCTAGCATAACATGACCATCTCCTTCCTCTCAGGAAGGAAGGGGGACAGTGATATGGGATCTAGGTGGTTTATGATTTATGTTCATCAGGAAAGGACATGCTATGAACTAGAGAACTTGAGAAAGAGGAAGAACATTGAAGGAAAATGCAGAGACTCAGAGAGTGGTATCAGAGGCACATTTCAGTTGCAATGTGGGGGACTGGGGACTGGAACTTGAATGTTGGAGGCTGCTGAAGATCAGAAGTATCAGATGTCCGTGCTCCAAGGGACATGTGATGTTTGATATCAGTTTGGTGGCCCCGTGAAGGACAAGGGAGGGAAGAAGAAGGAAGGGGCTGGGATGAGGAGAGGAAAACAGACAAAAAGAAAGAACAATGTACTTTAGAAGCTAAATTTCTTTCTCTCTAGAGTCTCAGGAGAGTAAAACATTATGGAGAGGCTAAGTGTCGGCCTGATGAACAATGGAAGAACATTTCTTGGTTTTCCTCCAGCAACAACTAAGAGTATTGCTCACTGTGTACGCCCTTCAAAAACTAAAACACGATAAAGAGTTGGAGGCGATTATTCTCAATTTGAAAAAAAGGGACAGATTCTGAGACTTTCTCCTTATTGGCAGGGTACTTCCTATAACATTGTGAACACAGTATTCTCATGAAATACTCCCAAAACATAAGACACGATGAAATAAATTGCACCCCAAGGCCAGGCGTGGTGGCTCATGCCTGTAATCCTAGCACTCTGGGATGCTGAGGTGGGTGGATTGCCTGAGCTCACCGGTTCGAGACCAGCTTGAGAAGAGCAAGATGCTGTCTCTAAAAAATAGCTGGGGGTTGTGGCAGGTGTCTGTAGTCTCAGCTACTTGGGAGGCTGAGGCAAGAGAATTGCTTGAGCCCGAGGGTTTGAGGTTGCTGTGAGCTATGACCCCACAGCACTCTACTCAGGTGAGTGAGACTCCTCAGTAATAAAGTAAAATAAAAAATAAATCACACCCCTAGAAGTAAGAAGGAAATAGAAATACCACCTCTGGTTGGCTGAGGTTGTTGTCATCCAGAAATGAAAACAAAAGAGACATATTTGGTTTTTCAGAGAATAAACAGTATCTACTTAGAAAGTTATACAAACATTTGCATCCAATTCCTCATGTCTTTGGCAATTCAAGGAGATCCTACCTATCTGTAGACTTTAGCCCATCCCAGGCTTAAAATAACACTCTGCAGAACAGGAAACCAGGAGTGTCAGGAACCTCACGAGGCCAAGATCTGTCCGGACACCTTTCTCCCTACAGGGATCTTTTTGCCATATCATAATCTAACTTTGGTGGCCTCTTGTCATCTGTGGTTTTGCTTTTTGGCTCCAACTTCATCACAGAAAAACAGGAAAGTGAGGCAGTGGAGTAACAATATACCTATTAATCACTTTTTACGACTTTTCTTATTTGGCTGCCTCCTGAAACAGAATAAGAAGCTTCTTGGCTCGGCACCTGTGGCTCAGCGGGCTAAGGCACCAGCCACGTACACCTGAGCTGATGGGTTCGAATCCAGCCCAGGCCCGCCAAACAACAATGATGGCTGCAACCAAAAAATGGCCAGGCCTTGTGGCGGGCGCCTGTGGTCCCAGCTACTTGGGAGGCAGAGGCAAGAGACTAGCTTGAGCCCAGGAATTGGAGGTTGCTGTGAGCTGTGATGCCACCGCACTCTATCCAGGGTGACAGCTTGAGGCTCTGTCTCAAAAAA